>CM061069.1:146885470-147151757 GCA_030762895.1 Sophora flavescens | reverse complement strand
ATTACGAGAATACTAGAAAGCGGCGTCTGCAAACTAGATTCAATTCACATGTGTTTACTTTTAGCTCAGTGAAAATCAAATCCAAAAAAAACCTCGGTCACTTATCCAAGTAACCAGAACGTTTCCAAATCATTTAGGAGAAAATACATTTACTTTTCAAAATCTTTTCTAAATCATTTAGGAAATTCGTTTGTATTTGAAATTCCATGATGGAATAATGTCAAATATTTTCAAGGGTTTTTCCTTCATAAAACACATAGTTCGAAAAAGGTTTTCTCTCGTACCAACTTTGGATCATAAAAAGGGTAGTTTCTATCGTCTTAAAAACACTTCAACGTTTATTTTCAAAATAAGAATCTCATTTTCTTGAAGTAAGCATATTAAACAAGGAACTTATATAAATGAAACCAATATTATAAAAGTTCTATTCAAGGATTATTGAGTCTTTTAATCCTTTATAATCATTGTGCACTGAGACTCAAGTCCGCTTCTTAAACTTCAATCAACAGTAATATATTCTCAACAATAATATCGCAGTTAACGACAGCTCATCACATATATATAATTCATAACACTTTAAAGCAAGTAATGTTCAACTTCAAGTAATAACCACAATAGTTCAAGTAAACACATACACACATGCATATAGTCATTGAATATCCCTAGGCAATCCCCTCTTACCTTCCGTGAAGGTAAGACGATTAGATGCTTGGAGAGGTAAACCAAGAACGTCCTTGTTTCCTCCGCGATGAAAGTCTAAGGTTATGAACACAAAATCACAAGTTAAAATCAAACAAGAACATTAAACCACAAGGTATAGGTTTAGCCAAGACTAGTTCTTAGGGTTAGAGATTCCCGAAAATTAAACAACTCATGAATTAATGATCCTTAAGTGTTAGGAGTTCATAAACAATGATCTTTTAACAAAGTTGAATTAAAAATCCCACTAAGTACTTGACTTAGGGTTTCGGCCAAGCATAGATAAATAGGCTAGAAATTTCTAAACTTTCCAATCTCTTTATGTTAGCATTCATACATAGTAAGGAGCTTGAAACCATGATCATTTCGGAAAATGGAAAAATCAAAAGTCTTAGACCATAAACTCTTAGGTTCGGCCTTAACAAGTTTGTGAGGTTAGAGATCTTTAAATCACCCAATCTTTTGGACATACCATCCTTTAACATGAAGGAGCTTTAATCCATAATCATCTTGGAAAACAAAATAAAATAACACATCCTAGGTCAAATGTTACATTCGGCCATCATAGGAAAATAAAGCAAGAAAATGTTTTAAACTTTCCAATCACTTTAGACATAGCATCCTTTATTATAAGGAGCTTTAATCTATGATCATTTTTGAAGAAAACAAAACTTAATATTTTTGCCAAAAACCTTTAAAGTTCGGCCTTGATACAAAATAAAGGTTAGAAATTTTCAAACTTTCCAATCCCTTGGATTTAGCATCCTTATACATCAAGAAGCCTTAATCCATGATCACTTTGGAGAAACATCAACTAAGCACCAATGTCTCAAACTACTTAAAGTTTAGGCCTTTACATGAAAATGTGTAAAATCTCTAAACTTTTCCAATCACTTAAACCTAACATCCTTTAGTACAAAGGAGCCCTTGGTCATGATCATCTTGGAATAGAACTCAAATACAAGTCCATACAAGCAAAGTTAAACAAAACCCACCAATACCAAAAGCATGGTTTCAGCCTCATCAAGAAAATAGGGTTAGAAATTTTTGTTTTACACAACCTTTTAGTATGTTGTAGTAGAAGTAAAAATAAAAACATTGAAATTGGTTTAAACTCAAATGGAGTTTTCTACCATTTTTAAGAGATTTTAGAGGTTAAAAGCACATAAATGACATAGAAGTATTAGTCTTAACAAGATGAACAACTTTGATGAAGAACTTTAAGAGAAAAGATTGATAAAAATGTAAACTTTGTAAGAGAGAAGAAGAAGAAAAGAAATGTAGTGAAGTGTAAAGGTGAGAAAATGGGGTAAAATGATGAAGTGTGGAAATGAAAAGTATTTATAGAGAGTGAGGGAGAGTGGCACGGTTTTGGAGATGAAGAAGAGAAGAAAGATGAAGAAAGAAGGTGAGTTGCTTGTAGAGAGGATAAGGAGTTAAGGTGATGTGATGTGATTGGAGAGAGAAAGATGAAAAAGTGAGATTTTGAAATAAAGTCAAGATTCACTTTTTGAGGTGTGTCATAGCCTTCACATCAAGTCACTCGATGTAAAACACTTCATCCTCTTGATGCTCTGCTCCATTGCGAATCAGATGACTTCCCCGATCATATTTCCCGACGATTTCAGCCGGAAATCCCCGAGATTTGGTCCCAACAAGATTTTTCGAAAAACTCCAAACCCACACAAAACACCATAAAAACACTAACCGTCTCGTTCACGAATTAAAATTTTGTCTCTGGCTCAATAAACTTGTACTAGCAGTGAGAACCCAGATCGGTTTTCGTCTGAATTTTCGATCGAAAATTTTCATTGTGACTTCATGCGGTAAAACAACACAAGGAAATGATTTTATTTTAAATAAAATCATCCTCTGGATTTTATCAAAAATGAACATATTAAAGCACGTATTTACTGATAAAGAAGCATACGAAAAACAGGGTGTTACAACTCTACCACTCTAAAAGAATTTCGTCCTCGAAATTATGTAACTAGAAACTTAACAGGATCTCTCACCGTCTAGATCATACTTTCAGAAGAATGTATCTAAAAGAATTTCATCGATCCAAAAGAATATAGAAACATCTAGTGTACGAAGATCCTTTAGTATATTCAGGGAGGTAAAAATGTATGATCGGTACACTTTTACAATCATGAATCTAAAAAGTTTCCCCTTTCCTAGAATTTCCTGGTCAACAATTTAAAAGAGTAATAGTTTGATAAGAATTCAAACTGAATCATTTCCACCAAAAGTAAAAGCTATTAGATTAAGTTTCATCAAGAAACTTCTTTTATAAACATACCCATCCCGTGCAACAACAAGGCAATTCATAACTCTAGGAAAAGAAAGATTGGATCCAAAGTCTAAACTTAGCACAACAATCAAAAGAGAAGGGAACTAGAATAAATTTCTTAAGGAGACTTTTATTCCCAAAAGTCATAAGAAACATACATTCACTTGGAAAGACTAGTAACATAGGAGACCCTAGAGAGTCAAATACTTAAGGCGTCAAAACGTGATTATACTTAGAATTATAGACCACTGCCATAAGACCTTCAAATTGTGAAATTTTCAACATTACTTCTATTGTAAAAGATCATCGGTTGTGAAGCTCCGGCGCCGAGTCATGGTGTAGACTATTCCCTTCACCGTGGTTCTACCAGATCCCTCGAGGTGTTGACAACCTTTTTCAAACCTCGGTGCATTACAATCCCTTGAGAAGTGTCCTAATTGTCCACAATTGAAACACTTCACTCCTTTGCGTGGGCAAACATTAGCCATGTGGTCTGGGTCTCCACACTTGTAACATATCCTAACTTGGTCTCGGTTTTGGTTCTGTTGACTTCCCCTTCCCGAATCATAATTATTAGAACGATGCTTTTGTTGATTCTGGTCATTCCCTTGTGGTCGGAAATAAGGTTCCCTCCGATGTTGCTTCCCTTTCTGATTCTGATTTTGATATTGGTCTTTGGAACGAGTGGGTCCTATAACATTTTCTCTGTTACCTCCTTCCTTCCTCATTAGTTCCACTTTTCTACGCTTCTCTACTAAGGCTTGGAAATTCTAGATTTCCAATGGCATCACAATTCCTTGATCTCGAAGTGAAGACCGGCTTGAACCTTTCGCACTTCCACTCCTCATCGGGGTTGTTCTAGAAAAAGCAAAAATATTTGGCAAGGGACTCAAACCTTGCCGCATATTCCCCATTTGTCATGTCCCACTGACTCGGCCTCGGGAATTCCTGCTCTTTCTCTGTCCGAGCACTCTGGGGAAAATATTTGTCCAGAAATTTCTTGCGAAATACGCCCCAAGTGATTGCATGATGCTCAGCTACCAGTAGTTGTCTGGTGCCCTCCCACCAGTATTCAGCATCTCCAATCAGTTGGAATGTTGCATAAGGCACCTTTACTCCTTCCGGGTGTGCACCACTCAAAGATCTTCTCCGACTCTTGAATCCAAAGGTCGGCCTTTATTGGATCCACGTCTCCATCAAACTGTGATGGATTACGATGTTGGAAAGCCTCCGGATGCCTTCCCTCTACAGACTTGTTCGCCTGTTCATTGCTCTGTTGGTTCTGGGCAGCAGCATTAGCCGTCTGAAGAGCTATGGCAGCAGCAATGTCAGCCAAAGCTTGGGCAGCGAAGTCCATCCCGCCGTCATAATTCACATTCATGTTGGCACGACCGCAAATAGGACCACCTCTGCGACCATGTCCACGACCACGTCCATGACCGCGTCCACGTCCCCATCCACGTCCACCTTCTGGTGCTGCTTCCATAAGTGACATGTCGAACAAATCAGTCAGGCCACGACCAGAAAATGAGACGTATAAAAGCATATCAACACACATTACTTCAAAGAAGTAATCCAAATAAAACTTAATTCTGAGAAAACACAACGTCAACACAACAGACCTATTTCCCAAAGATCCCGAAAGACTCGACCAGCTCTGATACCACCTGTAACACCCCCCCTTAGGGTATTACTACGTAACACATGCGGAAGTAAATTAAAAGATAATTTGCTGGTTGCTTTCAGAAAATTTGTTTTCTCTTAAGTCAGAAAACTGGGGTATACAATTTTCTTCTATAGGGATAACTCTAAAATCCATCATACATACATTTAAAACGTAAAGTCACGTTCGTAACAAAGTTACCATGACATACAACATTTCTCTAAGTTTCCACTTTCGAAAGAAAAGTTCAAACTACAGATGGATGTATATAACACTACATTTACCGACCTCTTTAGATATACAACCCAACTCAGACTCCTAAGCTGGTCATTCTATCAAATATTCATTTGGAGAGACCCCCAATCCGAATACTTTCCCAACCTCTAACACTAGGTCTTCAAGCGACTTAGAAAGATCCCTCTGCAACATCGGTACTGGAGTACCAAGGTACTACAGCAAAACCCGAAGAGACCTGATATAATTGTAAGAGTGAGACACCGGCAAATGGATATATCATACAACAACCATACACATGATACATACAACACCTTGGCATATTAACATTCTAACCATTACTCATAGGTAAACAACAAGTACTATTTCAGTGGGTCTCATACCCGAATCAATCAATTTTATAAAGATAATGCATGACACTTCTATCATCAGGCTCTAATCTTAATCTCCGGAGATCCCAACATCCTCCAAATGAGTTGATCAGGCTCGATACACCGTCTCATTGGCTAGCTAAGTACAACGATAATACACCGTCTCATTGGCTAGCTAAGCACAACGATAATACACCGTCTAATTGGCCATTTAGGCACAACGATTATGCACGCCATTTCATTGTCCATTTAGGCACAACGATACACATACACCGTCTCATTGTCCAATTTAAGAACAACGATAATACACCGTCACATGATACCTTTCTTGTTAAGGTCTCAAGATAAAACCATGTCGGGCACGTCTGCCGTAAATGCAAATGTAAAACATTTAGTTCCCGATGCTTTCTTTGTGTTCATTCTCATTCATTGTCGAAGCTCAAAGGCTAGCGGCTATTCATAAATTTCATCATTTTGAAATTACCAACATCAACACGGGACACCCAGTCCGAGTGCTCAATCACAACACCTTAGACCGATGCACCAGTCCTAGGCTTGTGGTCGTAGAAAACAACATTCACCTTTAACAACGTTCATCACAACGTGGTTAGGACACACGATCCACAACAACATGATCAGGACACACAGTCCACTACAATGTGATTAGGACACACATTCCACAACAACGTGGCACGGATCAAGGATCAACGTGCATATTACAGAATACTAGAAGCGACGTCTCGCGAACTAGATTCAATTCACATGTGTTTACTTTTCGCTCAGTGAAAATCAAATCCAAAACAAAACCTCGGTCACTTATCCAAGTAACCGGATCGTTTCCAAATCATTTAGGAGAACATCCTTTTCGTTAGCAAAATCTTTTCTTAAACATTTAGGAAATTCGTTTGTATTTGAAATTCCTTGATGGAATAAAGTCAAATATTTTCAAGGGTTTTTCCTTCATAAAACACATAGTTTGAAAAAGGTTTTCTCTCGTACCAACTTTGGATCATAAAAAGGGTAGTTTCTATCGTCTTAAAAACACTTCAACGTTTCTTTTCAAAATGAGAATCTCATTTTCTTGAAGTAAGCGTTTTAAACAAGGAACTTTTATAAATGAAACCAACACTTTCAAAGTTCTATTCAAGGCTTATTAAGGCTTTTATTCCTTTATAATCATTGTGCACACACTCGAGTCCGAACTTCTTAAACTTCAATCAACAGTAATATATTCTCAACAATAATATCGCAGTTAACGACAGTTCATCACATATATATAATTCATAACACTTTAAAGCAAGTAATGTTCAACTTCAAGTAATAACCATAATAGTTCAAGTAAACAAGTTATTCAAGTATTGGCTCAGTATCACAATAATATTCAAATCACTCAAGTAAACACATACACACATGCATATAGTCATTGAATATCCCTAGGCAATCCCCTCTTGCCTTCTGTGAAGGTAAGGAGATTAGATGCTTGGAGAGGTAAACCACGAACGTCCCTGTTTCCTCCGCGATGAAAGTCTAAGGTTATGAACACAAAATCACAAGTTAAAATCAAACAAGAACACTAAACCACAAGGTATAGGTTCATCCAAGACTAGTTCTTAGGGTTAGAGATTCCCGAAAATTATACAACTCGTGGATTTATGATCCTTAAGTGTTAGGAGTTCATAAACAATGATCTTTTAACAAAGTTGAATTAAAAATCCTACTAAGTACTTGACTTAGGGTTTCGGCCAAGCATAGATAAATAGGCTAGCAATTTCTAAACGTTCCAATCTCTTTAGGTTAGCATCCATACATAGTAAGGATCTTGAAAACATGATCATTGCGGAAAATGGAAAAATCAAAAGTCTTAGACCATGAACTCTTAGGTTCGGCCTTAACAAGTTTGTGAGGTTAGAGATCTTTAAATCACCCAAGCTTTTGGACATAGCATCCTTTAACATGAAGGAGCTTTAATCCATAATCATCTTGGAAAACAAAATAAAGTAACACATCCTAGGTCAAATGTTACATTCGGACATCATAGGAAAATAAAGCAAGAAAATATTTTAAACTTTCCAATCACTTTAGACATAGCATCCTTTATTAAAAGGAGCTTTAATCTATGATCATTTTGGAAGAAAACAAAACTTAATATTTTTGCCAAAAACCTTTAAAGCTCGGCCTTGATACAAAATAAAGGTTAGAAATTTTCAAACTTTCCAATCCCTTGGATTTAGCATCCTTATACATCAAGAAGCCTTAATCCATGATCACTTTGGAGAAACATCAACTAAGCACCAATGTCTCAAACTACTTAAAGTGTAGGTCTTTACATGAAAATGTGTAAAATATCTAACCTTTTACAATCACTTAAACCTAACATCCTTTAGTACAAAGGAGCCCTTGGTCATGATCATCTTGTAATAGAACTCAAATACAAGTCCATACAAGCAAAGTTAAACAAAACCCACCAAAACCAAAAAGAATGGTTTCAGCCTCATCAAGAAAATAGGGTTAGAAATTTTTGTTTTACACAACCTTTTAGTATGTTGTAGTAGGAGTAAAAATAAGAACATAGAAATTGGTTTCAACTCAAACGGAGTTTTCTACCATTTTTAAGAGATTTTAGAGGTTAAAAGCACATAAATGACATATGAAGAAAACTTTGAAATAAAAGATGAAACTTTGAAAAAAGAACTACATAGAAGTATTAACCTTAACAAGATGAACAACTTTGATGAAGAACTTTAAGAGAAAAGCTTGATAAAAATGTAAACTTTGTAAGAGAGAAGAAGAAGAAAAGAAATGTAGTGAAGTGTAAAGGTGAGAAAATGGGGTAAAATGATGAAGTGTGGAAATGAAAAGTATTTATAGAGTGTGAGGGAGAGTGGCACGGTTTTGGAGATGAAGAAGAGAAGAAAGAAGAAGAAAGAAGGTGAGTTGCTTGTAGAGAGGATAAGGAGTTTAGGTGATGTGATGTGATTGGAGAGAGAAAGATGAAAAGTGAGATTTTGAAATAAAGTCAAGATTCACTTTTTGAGGTGTGTCACAGCCTTCACATCAAGTCACTCCATGTCACTTCATCCTATTGATGCTCTGCTCCATTGCGTATCAGATGACTTCCCCGATCATATTTCCCGACGATTTCGCCTGGAAATCCCCGAGATTTGGCCCGAACAAGATTTTTCGAAAAACTCCAAACCCACACAAAACACCATAAAAACACTAACCGTCTCGTTCACGAATTAAAATTTTGTCTCCGGCTCGATAAACTTGTCAGATTAGAACCAGAACCCAGACGATTTTGTCTGAATTTTCGATCGAAAATTAGTGTGACTTCATGCGGTAAAACGACACAAGGAAATGATTTTATTTTAAATAAAATCATCCTCTGATTTTATCAAAAATAAACACATTAAAGCATGTATTTACTTGATAAAGAAGCATATGAAAAAGCAGGGTGTTACATAATCGGTCTTTGCAAGGGTGTCAAGCATTGATATTTTCAAATGCTCATTCCACCCATATCTCTTTACAAATGTTAGACCTTAATTTTTACATTAAAAAGCCATATCATCGTAACCCAAAAAGCAAAAAGTGGAATGTCTAGGTAAAAGATTAGAACACACATACAAACACCCAACTGAATGTGATACTTCCAATTAACTAACACAAACTCACACCATGCCCTAAGACTTTGGAAAGCATGAATAAAAAACCTAGAATCATATACACCTAAATTTTCAAAAATAAAAATAATGAATCTATCTTCAGACTTAATTGAAGGAAATGAAAAAAACCAACAAAAGCAGAGCAAATAAAAGAAGATAAAAAGATCAAAGAAGGCATGTAGATTACATTTAAGTTGTTCAGTAATAGAAGGAAGATCAGCAAAAGTAGAAGCCATGAGTTAGTGGGGTGATTCTTGGAAATGAAAAGGAAAGTGGTGAAAACAGTCACCACCATCAACTGATAATTTCAAATGCTCATTCCTCTCATCTCTCTTTACAAATCTTAGACCTTCAGAATGCCAAAATGGTGCCATATTCACTGACAATTATCATGGATAGTTTGACCAAAAAGCATTTAACACTCCAAAACCCACTGAGTCCAAGCCAAAAACAATTCAAACATCATTGTTCCATCTATCCTCAGGCAATGCAATCTGTCATGTTTGAATAGGTTTTCTTGTTAATTTAGTCAAACAAAACAAACAAATAGAACAATGAGCATCATCGTCTAGTACAAAAGTGTGGAGTTTGGAAAAAATTTCAAACTCATGTCAAAATAAATAAATGCAGAACATCAGGGTACATACCCAATGCAGCAAAAACTTGCACATATGTCCTTTGTCTTCTCCTTTCAATCCTCTGTAAAAGCTTTATGTTCTTATAGGCAGAACTGCAAAAGAAAGACAATATTATATATTATTTAAACTTGCACATCCTTTTAGTCCTCTAAAAACTCTTTGCTTCTTTCATTCATTTGTTGTGCTTCCTCTTTGGTCATATTCATGCACCTTCCCTAACTGTTTCTAATACGATAGGATGTATCTATAATATGTAGCTATTTTTCACAAATAAAAACATTTGCTATTCTTTAAGACCTGCAATAAATCCTGGTGGACTTGTATTTACGCCACATATATAACCCAGAATGTGTCACTAACCATCATTTGAAAATGTGTCACCATAGGTGGCAATAGGCATTAAACCCACACTACTACAGAAAAGGGCTTTATTAGCGCTTATTTTAGCCTTTAGTAGCGCTTCCAAGTGCTATCTATTCACCCGCTACTGAAGGTGGGAGAGATTCAATAGCGCTTAAAAAAGCGCTACTGAAAGTAGGAATAGGTAGCGCTTCCTTGAGCTGTCTAAAGTTCGTAATAAGGCAATCTGTTACATACTTTAGACAGCGCTTTCTCAAGGAAGCGCTGTCTAAAGTTTGCAATTGATAGCCCTTTCTCAAGGAAGCGCTATCTATTTTTAACTTTAGACAACGTTTTTTAAAGAAAATGCTACCTATGCCCCCCCCCCCCCTTTAATTATTTACATTGTTTTTATATATTTCCCACATGCACTCAGCAAAACTAAGACATTAAACAATTTATCCATCCCATTGCACTTAGCAAGACTCAACAAACCAAACATTTACATACAAAAGCTTAAATACATTTTTTTTCGATAAGCTAAAAGTATATTGATTAAATGGTACAAGGGGTACCCCAACCCGTATACAATAATAACCCAGCAACATAAGGAAGAACCACTGTAACTAAAATGCTACACTCCAAATTGCCCAACATTGCCATTAGAGTCCTTACACAAATCCACCTAGGAACAGAAATAAATAAATTTGTATAACCTAAGAATCCAAAAAGCTATTTCTTTGTTATATATCTCTTAAACTGACACTGTGAAGAGGTATATCTTTAGTACAACAGCAAGGGCCAGCTGCAATAGAAAAATGCCAGCAACAATCAAAAATCACCTTTCACGTGTTGACTTGATATGTGCCCAAAGGTTAAGTGCAACAAATGTTGCTGACATGAACCCTGCCACACCTGCAATCACCCATCTGAATATATCCAGTGGCACAACGAACATACACTGTACCAAACAAAGGGTTTGAGGATACAATAGGATGAAAATGTCAAATTTCATACTTCGTTTAAATAAAAGGAAAGCACTAACTTACCAGAGCCGGAATAAAGACAAAAAGGGAAAATTTATTGTTTACACACGTTTGACTCTGTCGAATTTTGACATTTATCCGATAATTCACTAATCTTGAGAGTCTTCCCTTCACACTACCATAGTATCAAAACAAAGGTTAAAAATAAACTTCCAAGTCCTACCTCAAAATTCTACTATAACCTAAGAAAAAGAGATACACATACAGATATAGAATTGGCTAAAAGAATCCTACAAACCAGTTGTCCCGAAGAACCAAAAACATTTAAGGATTTTAGCAAGTATCCATACCTAGAGTTTTTAGAAATAGCTTCTTTAGCTCGCTCCTTGGAGAGCCCCAATAATGACAACAAGTTGAAACATCACAAGGTCCTCTAAACCTGTTGACCGAAGGAGCTGCACTTGAAAATACAATGTTTCTTCCATGAGTCCAATCCATCAACATCTACATGTTTAATCGGTATAAATGTAAGTTTCCAAATATCTTAATACTGAAATCATGTACAAAGGCATCAAAATCATATATCTTGAGACATTATCACATTTGTCAAACTAATCATAAAGTTAAAAAAATTAGTAATTTCACCAATTTGATGTTGAATGGAGAAAAGAAAGAAAAGAGTAAGTGAGAACAGAGTCATACCAGTTATTCCCCCAATTCCCAAACCCTAAGAGAAAGGATAAGAAGAACAAAAGAGAGAAGAAGAAGAAGAAAATAGGGGTACCTGCGGCGCGGCTCCACGCACGACGAAGCTATAGGGAACAACTTGGTTAAATCATACTTGGCGGTGAATGCGGAGGTGCATAATAGAATGCCTATCATGCTCTTTGAAAAGTCTTAGTTATTGCTCTTGGAAACTGTTTTTGGCGCTTAAGAGTTTAGGTATTACTCAACTGTTATTTTTTAAGCAACGAAGGATCCACATTTGCAATTATCATTTTTTTTCAGTTTGAAAAGATGGATTGAGGCTCATAAAGTTGTACCTCATATATCAAGGATCAAACACTTCGATTCAAACTACCAAAATCCATGTGGTCTAAATTACATGATTATTTTTACCACAACAATATTCTATGAACTATCACTAAGCATCAGTTCCTGCAAGAAAGCAACTGAGGTAGATGTTGGAGTAATACCCTTAGCAAAACTCCATGAAAAAGTTGGAGGGGGGGAGAGAGCATTAAGAATCATCCAATTTTTGCCATCTTTTACTCCCTTGCAAGTATTCTGTTACCTTAAGCCGCACATGAAAGAGCTCAACTTTCACTATCAATATTAAGCGGATCCATTCTTTTGTGTATTTTATTTTGAGGATGAGAAGAAAATAACATTATGCTCCTGTCAGATTTGTAGACTGGCTGATATGGAGCTCGCGAGGCTGAGAATCTCAAATGGAGGCCTATTCATCACCTCCTTCACTGTCAAGGGCATGAATCTGTGATCCAGAAGTAAGTGAATGCAGACTCTGGATGCCCTGTGCATGGATTAGAAAAGTCAGAAATGGGAGAAAGGAAAGTCTAAACTATAAGCCATTTAATTAATATTGGATTAATGCAAGAGAAGAATTCCTTTTGTTAACACATGAAAAATAAAATTCTATTCATTCCTTTTAACCGAGTACGAGACTCAATATTCAACAAAGAATTCTTGAAAGCAAAACTAAATTTTGTGACTTTTGAGGAAAGAATACAAAACAACGGTTTCATAAAAACGGCGAGGATATCTGCTCCCAAAATATTGAATCTCCTCCAAATAAATAAAAAACCACAAGCCAGTGAAAATCCAGCTAAATGACTATTCCACTCATGAGTGGAAACAGTGAAGGTACTGAAATGTGTCAAACCTCGGCAAAAACTAGAAAGTATAAGGTGGAGCATAATAAGAAATCTAAAATAAAAATGATTGGACATCCCTTCTAGGTTTGGCATCTTTGTGCTGAAAATAAGAAAACGATGGTGCCTAGTTGATGTCAGCATAAGTTCATGAATTAGTATGAAAAATTTATAAATATCTCAGATGAACTTATTTTCCTTTATAACAAAAGAGAAGCAAAGAACATGGCTTAATGAGCAAAGTAAAGCAAACACTACCCCCATTATCATGCCCAAAGTGTGCCCGTGATTTATCTGGAAAAATGCCATGAGTCATATAAGCACTGATCTTTGTCGCTCCATGAGCTGCCAAGACTTTCTGAAAGATGACAAATTGATTAGTTATCGAAACTGACAACTTTGCTATAGCATAACATTTCTACATTTGGATCAATGTAAGAATCCACATACATAGATGTCTATACCTAGCATTCTATCCGAGTTCCACCTGATTGAACCAAATCATCAACAATCACAACATGCCGACTCTTAGGTTCTCCCTCCTTAATCCGAACTATGCGTTGATCTCTTTACCGAACTTTTGCACAAACAATCTGCCATGTGCATTGTGTAAGTGTTATCAGATGGAAGCATCATTTGCAAGTTACGTGTATGTTCACCCTAGCAGATGCTGGACTAGCAATGAGTTGTGCAAAATTTGATAAACCTTGTTAGATAACTATATGCAATACCGTTGGAAAATGCTGCAATTGCATATGAAATCGTTTCCAAGCACCATCATCGGGAAAAGCAATTGATATCTGGAAAGAAAAAAAAAGGAAAACCAGAGTTGTCATTGAATGTGAGATGGTGTGAAAGCAATTACCCATTCACCTTTTTAGTCAATATCTATAAAATATAAGCCTATTTCAGTTTCTATTGAAACCATGTAACAACATTAACCAAGCCTTTTCCTGCTAGGTTGGGTCGGCTACATGGATCAAACAACATCATAATATTCAGTCATAAATCATGTCTATAGGCAAACCATCTAAAGCTAAATCCTTCTCAGTGATTTCCTCTATAGCTTTTGTTGATCTCCTTCTACCTCTAACTATTGAGCTACCATTCATCTAATCTACCCTCCTTACTTGAACCTCTCCTTCCATTTATTTACTATAGCTCTGTGCTTTGGCACTTTGTATATCCCATTGCTCATTACCTACGCGATAGAAAAACAAGCGGGGATTAAACTCTTTTTTTGGTAATAATCAAAATCATGCTTTTTATTTTATATAAATTTATCCTCGTGTAAAACTCATTTTCCAAATGAAAGAATACAATGGCAATTCCTATTCAAATATAATGCTTTGATCCTATTGCTTTATCTATCTATGTGTTCCATAACAAATTAGCTTGCAACCAATCATTATTTGAGGTTGAACTTGTAGCCTAATGTGTCACAAGTACAAACCTCAATAATATGGCCAATGTTTGCAACAATGGCCCCTTCTATAGGTTCAACATTGACCCATTTTTCATCTTTGAGGAACTGCAACCCTGGAAAATCGCCAGAGTCAAGCAAGAGAGTGATCCCGAAATTGTCAGCATGGGGCACAATCCCAAGAACTCTTTCAGGTTCTAGACAAGGCG
Organism: Sophora flavescens; assembly: GCA_030762895.1. Classification (NCBI taxonomy): domain Eukaryota; kingdom Viridiplantae; phylum Streptophyta; class Magnoliopsida; order Fabales; family Fabaceae; genus Sophora; species Sophora flavescens. The sequence continues at coordinate 147,137,345 of CM061069.1, read as the reverse complement.
GGTAACAATTCATCCTTATATCATATAGTCCTTCTCTGAAACTTTCTGATATATGTGTATCCTTAAGCCCCAGAGCCATAGTAATGAACTTCACAATTGAAATTACTGCCTCCCTCATATCCTCTGAATATCTCTCTAGTGAGGTCACAGTGGTTAGGGTTATCAATCGAAAGAGATGAATCGCACTGGGCCGGGGGTAGAGGACGACCGATCTCGAGGTGGCGGATGAGCGGTGGATGGTGGTGGACAAGCAGAGGACGACAATGAAATTCCTTGGCCGAGTGAGAGAAAGCACGAAGACAAAGCAAAACGAAGGAGGAGAACAATGGAGAGAGAGTGGTGAGGGATTTCAGACCAAAGGAGGTAGCACGAAGAAGAAAGAGGGAACTTAGGGTTGACAGAGGGCCGGCGTGGCGGTGGTGAGTGAGAACCGAGGGCCGGCGCTACGCAAATGGGTGACAGAGAGGCCGAGTGAATCGGAGACAGATAGGCCGCGCGAATGGGTGCAGGATGGTGGCGTTGGTCCTCGCGGTGCAGGACGATGGCGGTGGTGACTGGTGAGTGGGAACCAAATGAGGACTTAGGTCGAGGGAGGAGAAAAATAACAGTGAGTGAGATCCGAATGAGAACTTAGGTCGCGGAGGGAAGGAAAATGAGAGCCGCACGAGAGAAAGAGTCGTCACGCAGTGAGCAAAGCGAAATATTTAGTAAAAGGGGAATAGATAGCACTCCCTTAGGAAAGCGCTATCTATTTACTTACCTATGATAACGTTTTCTTGAGAAAGCGCTATATATTCTCTTAATTATAATAGCGCTTTCTCAAGAAAACGCTATCTATTCCTATCAATCAACATTCAATAGTGTTTCCTTGAAGGAGCGCTGTCTTAGAATAAGGAATAGATAGCGCTCCCTTGAGGAAGCGCTATTAAAAACCTTTCGCCTATTTTTAAGTAGCATTTTTTATTGAAGTGCTATTGAAAGTGCGCTACTAAAACCCTTTTCTGTAGTAGTGTCAGAATGCAAGTGGTGATCAACACCAGCATCAACACTCGATCCTCCACCATCTATTTTTTTTATAAAACAATCTTGGCTCACAAAAATTCTTCTTACCCAAAAACCAAGATGGATGTACACCAATTTCTTTAAACCTTCAAAGTGATCCATCCCAACCCCCAACCGTAGTTGTGGATGAAATATTATGTTCTATCGATCAAAATATGGGTCAACTCTAAAATGTGACATATTGGAAAAATCTTCAAATTATATAGTACTTCGAGGAACAAACCTTTGTTTCAAAGAACCAATAGTTTGACTCTCGATTACAATAAATTTCAAAAGAATGTATGGCTTTTTCACTTGTGTCTTGCTAAGAGAAAGTTAGGTGCATGATGAAATTTGTAACCTATACAAAAGAAATAATAGTAAAACTAAATCAATAAGAACTCGATCGGTTCTTCCAAACAAAGATAAAGATTGCAAGTTGCATAATGTATCTTATAAAACATAAATAATGAGTTGTCTTTTCCCAACTCTATTGTGTTCTCCCTGTCTTTCTTCCCTCCATCCTTCTCTCCTGTTTCTTTGTTTTTTTTAAAATGTTAAACACCTTTCTCTCTTGTTTCTCTATTTTTTTTTAAATGTTAAACACACTCTTCATGTCTTGGTTCCTAATTTAGCTACTCCTTAATTAATATTTGTGAAAAGTGTTTAAACACTCCCTAAATGGAATAAGACAATCTATAATCGGGCTGAATGTTAAACTTCATATCTCTACTCTCTATCTTTGCAAGAAGGCTATGTCGTGACAGTTGGCTTCGACGCACTTGAAAGTTTGGATCTCCTCTTCGCCGAGCTCTCACCATGGTGTTGTCATTGTTCCTTCAACCTGGAAGCAAGGAGTTTCTGATCCACTACTGCTTTTGATTTTGCCTTAACAATTTTCTTCTTATTTACAATCCATGCTTGCTTCCTGTGTAGTGTCAAAGGAGTGACCAATAGTTTTATCTTTAGAGTTTTGCTCATTTATTCCTTGCAACCAAACATCTATTATTCATAAAACAATTTATAACAAACTACGCATGTATCAGTCCTCAATGCAATTAGCAAAACCATTAATCCATGATACATGTTCTACCATGAATTTGTAGAAATTAGAAGGGAACAAAAAGGATTAACATACATGTTTTGCTGTTTGATGTTAAATAGAAGCAATATTTTCCTTTTATCTTCAAGTTAAGAAGGTGAAAAAAATTTAACAGCCCATACATTTCCATATATTTGTCTAGCCACTTTGTATCCCCAGGAATGTTCTTGTGCCTTTGCCATAGCCACTACCCTTTTATGGAAGCTTCGCACAACAGTAAAACATTCGAAAAGAAAAAAACAATTGAGCCTTTGGTTGTCATTACTCAAGCAGCCTATCCTATTTGAGGGTAAATGTGAAAGAATATTATACATCAAGTGAAAGGAACATGAAAATTTACATAAGCGAAAGAGTAATCGAGATAGAGTGGCAACAAAAATGATAATGGCAGCTAATCAAGCATATGAATAATATTTGGTTCCTGAGTTATCCCCCCACCTTTATAAGGTATTTACCTGCACATGAATCAACGGCAACATGTGATTCATTGTGTTGTATTGTCAGATCACCCTGTTGACAGTTCCAGGATCATAACCAAGTACTAAGATAAAGCTCATACTTTTCGGTTGTTGTAAGAAACAATGCTTCAATGACACAACAAATAAACATCTTTATATAAGCAAAGCTTCAAACATATCCAATCAAAAGCTAGGAACTAAGGAATACTACAAAGAGCTAACCTGGAACATTACACCGAAAGATCGATATACAACAACACACGCAACCATGTAACTTGTTGTCTATAATCACGAAAATAACCATGTAAGTCCACAAACCATATATATAACTGTATACTAATTATCAATGATAAGAATTCAGACTCATACCTGCTTCTGCTTGGTCTGTCCATTTTTACCACCAATGGTAGTAACAATTATATGTCCTTTTTCTGTCCCATTTCCATCTAATATAGAGGCTTCCATCTCCAGAATTTAATTAAGCAAGTTTAGACATAAAAAAACTCAATATTCAACCATGTGCTTCTTACAAAAAATGCAATGAAGGTTAAATAAAAAAGAAAAAGATGAAAGCTTTTTTTTACCTTCTCATACTTAATGTTATTAAATCAATGGAAAAATATACATCCAATGAGAAGAGGCCAAAAAATTTCCGCATCAACAACTACACAATCATTGAAGAGACAGATGTTGTTGTTTTCCCTTTGTTACATTCCCCAATAATAAAGCAAGTTTGAGACATGCCTAAAGTATTTTTAATAATTGTTTCTTATGATGACTAAAAAACTGGAAAAGTTTACAGTTTTTGGGAATGTCCATCCTTTTAATTAAAACAAACAAACAAACAAATAATGAACACCTATTCGTTGAACCATTTAATGTTCAAAATCTATTGAATAGAACCAAATCAACCAATAACTTTCCTTAACATTAACAATCAAAAGTAAAATGCTTGACCTTAACTCTTATAAAGTTGAACCCATAATAGTTACGAAAACTCATATAACAAAAACATCAATTTGCCTTCAAATGATAAATTTAGCTGAACTAAAGATAAAGAGAGAGATGGAAGGAGGTCACAGAAATATATATTGCATTATTAGTTCTTCTCACCACGTATACCTGTTGATCCACTCCCCTGGAGCCAGCTGTCATCGGAAAACCATCACCGGAAATCTGCATAGTATGTAGCACTAAGCGCTGCGTATTCGGCAGCACTATACTCGTATACACTATACTCCTATACACAGATTCATCACTCTCTGCAATTTACGACTGTTGCATCTGTATCTGAATTTCAACCGGGTTCGTATTTCCGTTCCTTAATCGGTCACAACTATGAAACTGAATGAAACAAAAAAAAAACAAAAAAACAAAAAATCAATGAAACTGAAGAGAGTGTGTTTGAGAGTGTTTGTATGTGAGTTTTTATTTTCTTTTCTTTTGTTGGTCTTCTGTGGCAAGTGCCAGCGAGAAGGGGTAGGAACAAATAAATAAAAAATAGGGAAAAGAGCGTTGGAAATTTACCAGATCCACTCCCTATCGCGCCCCGCCTCAGTCGCGACTTAGGACAATTAAATTTGCTGCCCAGACTCTACCGTGACGCCGCCTCACCCTCCTCTGCTCCACCGTCTTCCGTCTTCCTCTATGTGCATCCACTATTCATCGTTCACTATTGGTTTTACTGAGTATGGTTAATCAAAATAAGGAGATGGGGTCATGGGGTTGGTTATGTGGGAGGAATTGTGCGGTTGGTGGAAAAATTAAAAAATAAGCTAAAGTATAAAGGTTAAATCTGTAATATTAAAAGGTTGACACCAAATAACTGTACTTTTTTGAACTCTGCCATTATCTTTTAGTATAGATAAATGTACATTTGTGCTTAATTATTATAGTTTTATTATAGATTAATCAAATTAATCAAAGTCAATATAGTTTGTTGGTTTATTATGGATTTATATTAGAGGGCAATGAATAACTTTTCTCATTGATCAACTTGTGTATTACAGTGTTTATATACAGGAGTAGAATAGCTAACAAACTGTCTTGCTTGATAACTAACTCAACTAACTCCTAACTAACTTTACAACTGTATTTTGATCAAATCAACTAACTAATCCTAACACCCCCCCTCAAGATGGAGAGTGGATGTTCAGAACTCCCAGCTTGGAAAGAAAGCTGGAAAACAGGGCTGGTTCAAGAGGTTTAGTGAAACAATCAACTAGCTGTTGAGCAGAAGCGATGGGGAGCAAGTGAAACAGATTTGCCTGGAGTTTTTCTCTGACTATGTGACAATCAATGTCTATGTGCTTTGTGCATTCGTGGAAACTGGGATTGGAGGCAATATGTCTAGCCGATTGGCTATCACAATACAATAGGGCAAGGGAAGTGAAGGGCACAGCAAAGTCTTTTAGAAGATAAGTCAGCCACTGGATTTCACATGTGGTAGATGCAAGGGCACGATATTCTGCTTCGGAGGAAGAACGGGACACTGTTGTTTGCTTCTTGGAATGCCAAGAAACTAAAGAATTACCAAGGAATATGCAGAATCCAGTGACTGACTTGCGAGTGGAAGGACATGATGCCCAATCTGAATCGCTAAAGGCCTTTAACTGTAGCTGCGACTTGCAGGAAAAGAACAGGCCTTGAGCAGGTGCCTTTTTAATGTAGCGAATAATCCGCATAGCTGCCTCAAAGTGAAAAATAGTAGGAGCTTGCATAAATTGACTTAATTGTTGAACCGCGAAAGTTATATCAGGCCTTGTGGTTGTGAGATACAAGAGGCGCCCAATTAAGCGCCTATAAGAAGTAGGATCATGCGGTGCAAAGCATCGTGGTCAAAGAGCAATTTGGTGTTTTTGATCATTGGAGTGCTAGCTGGTTTGGCAGCAAGTAATCCTGCATTGGAAAGAATATCAAGTGCATATTTTCGTTGACAAAGATGGATTCCAAGCTTCGAACGAGATACCTCAAGTCCTAAAATATATTTGAGGTCCCCAAGGTCTTTAATTTGGAATGTTGAGTGCAGAAACTGTTTTATGAGTCAATCTCAGTTAAGCAATTACCCATTAGGATCACATCATCAACATAGATGAGTAAGGCTGTAAAGGAATCAGCTTGCCGCTTGATAAACAGAGAATGATCATGTTGGGAATGTGTGAATCCGATGGAGAGCAAAGCGTAAGAGAGTTTAGCAAACCATTGGCGGCTAGCTTGCTTCAAGCCATATAGGGACTTTGTTAGTCTGCACACTTGAACGGAGATGGTGGAGTGAAGGCCTGGAGGAAGCTCCATGTATACCTCCTCATGAAGGTCTCCGTGAAGGAAAGCATTGTCTACATCCAACTGTTGCAAGTGCCATTTTTGAGTTGCTGCAATGGCAAGCAACATTCGGACAGTTGTAACCTTGGCAACGGGTGAGAAGGTATCAAAGAAGTCCACACCTTCTTGTTGAGTAGCCTTTGGATACAAGTCTTGCTTTGTAACGTTCAATGGATCCATCAGCTTTGTATTTGATGCGGTAGACCCACCTGCAACCAATAGGAACTTTGCCTTGTGGCAAATCAGTGAGATGCCAAGTATGATTAGCTTCAAGAGCTTTCAGTTCAACATTCATAGCATTAATCCAATCAATTGATTTAATGGCTTCAACATAGGAATGTGGTTCAGAGTGAGCAGAAACAGCAAGTGTATATTTTAAATGAGAAGGAGAAAGAGAATGATAGGAAAGAACTGAAGATAAAGGGTAATAGGGTTACCAGAATTACCATGGATTGAGAGATGATTGTTGCTTGCTTGCTGCAATTGCTGACAATGAAAATCCTGCAAGTATGCAGGGGCTATTCTGGTTCTAGTGGAGCGTCTTGGAGCAGTAGGTGGGTTTGGATCAGTAGGTGGGTTTGGTCTTGGAGTAGTGCCACAGGTTGGTAGAGATTGGGTTGGTAGTTCAAAGAGAAAATTAAAGGGTTCAGGTTCAGTATTATTGGAGTGGGGAGGTTCAGAATTTTGGCCATGTGGGGGGAAGAATAAGGAAAGGTGTTTTCATGAAAAATAACATTTTGCGAAATGAATAGTTCCCTGGTGTGAAGGTCATACAACATGTATCCTTTTGTTCCAAATTTGAAACCAAGAAAGATGCACTTTCTAGATCTCGGTTCTAGTTTTGTTCGATGTTGTTCCAAGGTGGAAGCAAAACATAGTGATCCAAAGACCTTAAGGTCAATGATGACAGGGGGTTGATTGTGCAACCTTTCGTAAGGGGATTTATTACCAATGGAGGGTGAGGGTATTCTATTGATGAGATGGGCAGCATGTGTTATAGCATATGACCAAAAACACTTTGGTAAATTGGAGTGAAATAAAAGGCTACGTGCCACATTGAGAATATGGCGATGCTTTCTTTCCACAACTGAGTTTTGTTGTGGAGTTTCAATGCATGAAGTTTGGTGTATAATTCCAAATTGGGAAAAAAGTTCAGGGTAAAGGAATTCAGCTCCATTGTCAGATCTTATAACCTTGTTGCAGAAATGAAACTGAGTTTTGACAAAGGTAACAAAATCATGCATGAGTTTCCTTGTTTCAGATTTGGCTTTCATCAGAAACAACCAAGTATGGTGTGTGTGATCATCCACAACAGTGAGGAAATACTTGTGACCATGCAAGGATGGTATGGCAAGAGGTCCCCATATATCCATATGAATTAAATCAAAGGGTTGGGAGGAAATAGTATTACTAAGGGAAAACGGTAATCATGCTTGTTTTGCTAAGTGACAGAAATCACAAATCTTATTTGCATTGTATTTTACAAAAGGGGAGTGTGTACAAATTGTGTCAAGTACTTTATTTGAGGGGTGGCCTAATCTGTAGTGCCAAAGATCAAAGGCAGAATTTGTAAAGGTAGTATGAAGGTTGTTTACAAGGTTATTACAAAGAATCGGTTTGAAGACAGGTTCTTTGAGATGGTACAACCCACTGTGAAGTTCAGCAAGCCCAATCATCTTCAATGTGCTGGTATCCTGGATTTGACAAGAAGAATTGCCAAAGGTTAGTTGACAATTCAGAGAGGAAATGAGTTGTTGAACAGAAATAATGTTAATGGTAAACTCATGGATGTTTAGGGCATTGTAGAGTTTAAAATGTTTTGAAAAGGAAACTAGACCAGAATACTTAGCAATAACTACAGCCCCAATGGGTAAGGTGACATGGATGGGTCTAATAGCATGGAAACTAACAAAATTAGACATGGAATTGGTGACATGGTCAGTTACACCAGTGTCAAGAATCCACATGTTTAGAGGAAAACCTGTTTTACCTGAATCCGGGGTTGAATGTTGTTGGTGAGTAGAAGACTCACTAACAAATGATTTACCAGTTTGGTTAATACTATGTGGCTGAGAAAGTTGGGATTGCTGCAGCATGGAAATCAATTGTTGCATTTGATCAGGGCGGAACTGAGGTGTGGCAACCACTTGATTTGCTTGAGGCAAGGACTGCTCGGGTGCATGTGGGTCTGATCCTTCACCAGAAACAGAGTTGTGGATTGTATGCTGATTTTTCTTGTACCCTGGAGTGTACCATGGTGGAAAGCCATGTTTGAAGTAACATTGTTCAATTGTATGGCCAAATCTTTCACAAAAGGTAAATTGTTTGGCAGAGCCTCTTCCTGGATTGGACCTTCCCCTTCCTCTTCCACCATTGCCTCTACCTTGTTGCTTGTGATTATCACTAGTATTGAACATTATCTTCTGATCTCCAAAAGATGAACCAGTCAAGAGATCGTTCACCTTGCTTGATCGAATTCACGTCTTGAAGAAGACTTGATAAACGATAAGCATTCCCTTTGGTAAAACGCACGCGGAGCTCATCCCATAGTGCTTTTGCATCATCGATATCAACTATACTCTGTACGATTTGGGGAATTAGGGTTCGGTGAATCCAAGAAATTACGGTACTATTGCAGCGATCCCAGGCCTCATACACAGGGTCATTTTCATGCGGGACCGAAATGCTTCCATTGATGAACTTCAATTTGTTCTTTGACACAAGCGCTCGTCGCATTGCTTTGCTCCAGGAATAGTAATTCACACCATTTAGTGGAGGAGAAATGAGGACCATACCTGGATTTTCTCCAGGATGAAGATAATAAGGAGAGGAAGGATTTTGGCAGGGATCAACTCCACCACCATTAGTTGGAGCAGAAATCGCTGAATCATCAGAGTTTGAAGCAGCCATGGAAACAAGGGTTGGAACAAGAAAGCTCAGAGGCACAGAGCTGAGAATCGCAGAGAAGGGAGGTATAGCTCTGATACCATATTAGAGGGCAATGAATAACTTTTCTCATTGATCAACTTGTGTATTATAGTGTTTATATACATGAGTAGAATAGCTAACAAACTGTCTTGCTTGATAACTAACTCAACTAACTCCTAACTAACTTTACAACTGTATTTTGATCAAATCAACTAACTAATCCTAACAATTTAGTCTTTCTTTTGGGATTGATTTTGATTACCAAGTTGTTGTTCCTTTTCTTTTTACTCTTATCTCGCTCTTTGTACCGGCTTGATTTTATTGATAAACTTTGACCTTCCAATATGATGTTTATAATGCTTCAATCCCAGTTTCTTGATCTGTAGAAATCATTAAACTGATTGGAGAAAAATTTACAGGTCATGATATTCAAGTAGTGGTACGATTTCCAAGGATGTCATTGAAAATTATGTATTTGCCAAGCAGTGGCTCAAGACACATGGACCTTGGGACCGTACACAAAAGGATTGCAGGTTAGTGTAGAGCTTTAATTTTTAGTGTTTAGTGTTCTCATAGATCAACAAGTGGCAAATGTTTTACTTGAAATATTGAAAGCAATGGTGTTAGATATAAAATCATTCTTGAGCTTTAACCTAACAAAAAAAATAAAAAGAAAGAATGCTTAATTGTCAAATCTGAAGAAACCAAGATAAAGGCAAAAGATGAGTAGACTTTAACATAAGGAAAGTGGAGAAACAAGCAGCAAAGTTGGAGAAGGATTTGATAGTAAAAGAACTTTAAACACTTGATGTGCTTGAAGAACTACGAGTTGCCAAAAGGTAGTTCACCTAATCCTCCTCTTTTATGCCCTGCTATGTTTAGTTAATATTAATTAAGCAGTTTACCAAGGTTTTTCATGAAGAACTATAGAAATAGAATAATCAAAGGACTTCTTTCATCTAGAGCATATGTTACTTTGTCAAACTTACATGTCAATATCTTCTTAATAGTGATATGAATAGTGAGATTAATATGCCATCAGTTGAGCAGCCACTTCTGATGGATCAAAGATTTAAAGCCTTAATATAGTATCATTCTTTATTTGCATTACAAGCTAGAGGCAACCTCAAACAGATTCGGAATATCAAGGATTCACATATGCTTATCATAAAAAAAAACATGAAAGTAGTCCATAAAATTACAACACTAGGCAGTACCACCCTCAACCCAGTAAAACCATCAACACAATCATTAGAGTTTGAATATTAAGTTCAGTTGTAGAACAAGCTAACCCAAGGCATGTGGAAATAGAAAATTTGCTGCATCAAACATTTGTCTGTACCAACTTTAAAGCACGCTTAGTAGTCCATGACTTCAAAATATTGAATGAGTTGATAATGTGTCTATTACTTTAACATTTAGTAATGGGTATAGTTTGTTTTCAATGTCTATTACAAGGCTGGATGGCAGACGAGTTTATGATGGAGATGGCCCTATTCTTATTTTTCTTTGGTTGAATGGTAATTTTGAGAGGAAAAACCCGGAAAGTTTTAAAATTCTGATTTTGGGCTTTGGGAAATGAAGCTAAGAATTAGAGTGATCAATTACGGGCATTGCAAGAGATTTTCAATAGTTGAAGCAAATTTGACCTTTGTGCAGCATGCTCATTTGTTAGATCAAATCAGTAACTGAGCCTGTTGATTTTTTCCCATATATGAAATGTAATTTGAGGAGTTAAATTGGTTCATGTTTCTTTACAGTGTATTTGACTCAGTTGATCTTACAGTGTATGTTAATCTGGTCCTATGCACACTTAATTATCAGATATCTCACTGTGTTGTCCTCTAACTTTGTCTAACATTGTATTGGTTACCTCACTTTCAGTGGATATATGGGTTTGTGATCTTTTTCAAACCTGGTGGGACTTCAGCCATTAGACGTGACTCACTTCCTTGCCATGTTCAATTTGGGCAGTTCTATATCACCATCCTTTTCATTGGTCTACCTGAATGCCATAATGGACAATAACCCCAATTCCAAGCCATGAGTGCAAACTGTACAAATTGGCAATCCCACTTTCATTATGATACTTGAAGGCAGCATAAATTTCAATTATTCCAAGTATTAATGCGATGGCGTGGAGAACAAGGTGTATCAATTTCTTCACTTCCTTCTTCAGAGGAAGAGATTTGTAACTTATAACAGTTTCAATTTTTTTTAAGTTCACGGGTGAGAAAATTGTAGAAATAATTAGTTAGTAGGTTATCGAAATCAAATGGCATTATTGGTTCACAATGCAGTAATTTGTGAAACTATTTTGATTACCTTAACCACCAACTATCAAGTCAATTAGCATAATAACATGGTGCATGACTACAGTATATGTTTCTTCACATTTAAATATACTTATTCCATATTTGACTGATTTTGGCAAATTCATGTTCATCTTTTGGATAATATTATGGTACTTTATAATTTTGAATTTATCGTGACATTGTTAACATTTTTTCCATGTGAGTCACTCTACTTTTTTTCTTCCTTTTTAAATTATTAATTTAGGCTCAAGATACATTATTTTGATAAACTAAAAGTTCACTGAAATAGGAAGGCTAACTAAAGCATGACAAATACAAGCCACAGTAGAGAGTTTAGAAAACCTGCACAAGTGACCACAAGCAAATACACATTGCCAAGAAAAACAAAACCTTACAAGAGGCTTGCTATAAAAGAAAGCAAGACAAAAAAAAAAAGACAACACAGTAATACCAACCATGAGCCCAGACAGATTGAAATCAAGTACTAATTGAAAAACCCAAGAACTGACTTCTTTTCTTCTTAATGGTGAGAAAAATGACTTCTTTGCTTCTTACTAGCGAGAAAAGGAAGTCTTTTGACAGATTCCCTCGTCTCAATAAAAGGATCCATTAGTGCAGATAAGGTTAGACAAACCGAAAAAACGAGAATGATCATGGGCCAAGATAAAACTGAATCATGCCCACTATTTCCTTTAAGCATCAGATCAATTCCAGTAGCAAAGGCAGTCATCATGAATATCATAGACAAACATAGGATTTGGAAGCTATAGACTAACTTTGAGATCCTTTTTTGGCAGAAGTCTTCCTCGATGTAACGTGATGTAAGGAGGCCAAGACAAGTGACCAGTGAAGACAAAGATGTTATAAAAGAGCATTGAACTGCTACAATGAAGATAGTGAATCCCTCTTCATCAGCTAACAAGGGTACGCCAGTGACTTGATTATATCCTCCTGGGATAGTGAAGACCACCGTGAACATGATCCCAATGATGAGAGAAGCCACAACTGTCAAAGTACTTGCCGAGCCTTTTAACCATTCCCCACCATCTTTTAGTAGCTCCTTATGGGTTTTGGTAAATACTTCTCGAGGCTTTTCCCCATTTTTATTCATGGCTTCCTTGTACTTGAGAGTCACAATTCTCTCAACCACCTTCATGTAGTAATAATTAATACTTTAACACTTTTTTTAAGAGAAACAATAATAACATATAATTAAGTAGATAATGGAATACCTTAATCCACTCAACTTCTCTTTCCATCTGTAGAACCCCATGAGATATGTCACCAAGGACAAAAGAAGGCCCTGATTCTGCGGCAAGGTGCAACATGTTATTGCCATACACATCTTCTTGGGATAGAATAAACTCTTTCAGCCCCTCTATGTCGTGTATGAGTTGGAACACCTTTTCCTGACGATTTATAATTGCATGTGAGAATACGCCCCTTTCATCTTTGTCAATGGCCCACAAAAGGTCAGAATTTGCCAGCCGCATTGAATTTATGAACTCAACAATCCCGTACTTGACAGCTTGCAACATAGCATCGTAAGTTGAACACGCATGTAGATCTGATTCGCTTGTTATTGCTGATATTCTTCCACACAAAGATTGTAGAATATCAAGTACTCAGTGATGATTCATTTTCATCAAATATATCCTCTCAATTCCTGAAAACATTAGAAAGTTCAAAATGAGACTTTATTAAATAGAAGACAAAATAGGAGACAGGGAAACGACTTTATACAATGCATTTCAACATAATTGATAATTGAAGCAAAGAAAAGATATGAACACATATGATTATACATACTTGGAATCTTTAGAAGGTAAGGTTGAATGAACAGTCGAAATCGTTCAAAAAATTGACCTGAATATGACATTGAAGAGTCAGACATTTCTAATATCAATTTTTGTTCAAGTATATAAACATTTAAATTGTTTCCTTATGTCTCTCACATATTCTCCTCTAAAGTGAGAAAGAAGTTTTAAAAGTGAGAAAACAACACGCTCACTTTCTATGATTTTTAGTTTTGAATATGATTTATATGTTCTAGAGAAAACACCATTTGTTCTATCACTCAAAAAATATATATTTTTAGTTTTGAATCATAATAGCAGCAAAAGCCTTGACTTGATTTTCGAAAACTCATGTACAACTTCTAAATGAATAAAAACCATAAAAACTAAAAACATGTCCCAACGTAACGCCCGTTTTTTTACATGAAAAACAAGGCATTAAAATACAATAAACTGTAATCAAAAGCAATAAGATGAATATAAGGGAATTTTTAAACAATAATAGGAAACAAATTAATTATAATACTAAAAAGTAAAGATTAAAACTCTTAATTTTAAACTCAAAATAAAATATTTTGAAATAAAATATCCAACATAATTATATAGCAGATGCATTTCATAATTCATTGAGGATAAATTGATGTCAAACCTGCTAAAGAATTTATTGGTTCAACGTGTGATCCAATCTTAATACATTTGTCCTTCAAGTTTATGTCTCCCCGTAGGATCAAAACTATAACGAAAATATAATGCATTCGAATAGTTGTATTATCTACAGTAAAATATTTTTGAAAAATAAAAGGTGAACTTACTTTTGTAAACCAACCGTGAAAAATGTCCAACTTTGGTCCCACTACGGAATGCAGAAGGCATGTTTGCTAATGCATATAAGGGTCGCAGTTGAACACAATTGTCATTAAGGGGTAATTCTAAGCCAACTTGGTGTTGGAGTAGTGCTGCGGTAACATATGTAACCAGATATTATATATACCACCAATTAAATCACGTGAGTTATACAAGAAAAGAAAAACAAGCTCCAAAGCAAACTTTACCAAATAATCTGGCAGAGATGCATCCTGATATTATCTTGGGGCCATAATCATTTTTATGTTCAAGCAAGAAGGACCAGGGAGTCTCAGAGAAGAGATATCTAGTCATTTCTGTATGACCCTTGTCTAGGGCCAGAATTAACGGGATGTTCTCTAGATTGGTTCTTGTAATAAAGAGCTCATTCCCTCCTTTGTTGACGATATACTCTGCCATTTTCTTGTCATCTGTCACTTCAGCTGCAATGGCAAGTGTTGTGTATCCCTTGTGGTCTTACCTACTATAGTAAATGATTAAGATAATTTATATTAAAAAATTTAAAAAGAGTATGCAATTATCCATAATTGTTTCAAGGTATCTTTATTTTGAGTTAAGTAGAAAAATATGGAAAACTAATGTGTACAAACGCTATCTAAAGTCAGACTTTAGATAGCGTTTGTATAAGGAAACGCTATCTAAAGTCAGACTTTAGATAGCGTTTCCGTGTACAAACGCTATCTAAAGTCACCTATTAATAGCAGTTCCTAAATGCTATCTTTGCTAACGAGTTTTAATAGCGGTAGAATAGATAGCGGTTACAAACGCTATTAAAAGGCATACGGAAACGCTATCTAAAGTCTAATCTGTTGTAGTGTATACATGTATTCAACCTTAATCGGTGCTACAAGTGTGTCAAGCATTGATATTTTCAAATGTTCATTCTACCCAACTCTCTTTATAAATCTTAGACCTTCATTTTTACATTAAAAAGCCATATCGTCATAACCCAAAAAGCAAAAAGGGGAATGTCTAGGTAAAAGATTAGAACACACATACAAACACCCAACTGAATGTGATACTTCCAAGTAACTAACACAAACTCATACTATTCCCTAATACTTTGGAAAGCATGAATAAAAAACCCAGAATCAGATACACCTAAATTTTCAAAAATAAAAATAATTAATCTATCTTCAGACTTAATTGAAGGATATGAAAAAAACCAACAAAAGCAGAGCAAATAAAAGAAGATACAAAGATCAAAGAAGGCATGTAGATTACATTTAAGTTGTTCAGTAATAGAAGGAAGATCAGCAAAAGTAGAAGCCATGAGTGAGTGGGGCGATTCTTAGAAATGAAAAGAAAAGTGGTGAAAACAGTCGCCACCATCAACTGATAATTTCAAATGCTCATTCCTCCCATCTCTCTTTACAAATCTTAGACCTTCATAATGCCAAAATGGTGCCATATTCACTGACAATTATCATGGATAGTTTGACCAAAATTTATTTAACACTCCAAAACCCACTGAGTCCAAGCCAAAAACAATTCAAACATCATTGTTCCATCCATCCTCAGGCAATGCAATATGTAACATCCCTGGCTGCTTTATGGATTGACGACTGTCCCCACAAACCAACACGGGTCTTTTCAGCATGCTTTGTCCTCACTCACACGCTTCCTGGAAAAGATCCCAGGAGGTCACCCATGCCAGAATTGCTCTAAGTCAAGCACGCTTAACTGTGGAGTTCTTAAGTGATGGGCTTCCGAAAACAAGATGCATCTTCTTTTCGGTAGCCCATCACTTAAGAACTCCACAGTTAAGCGTGCTTGACTTGGAGCGATTCTGGGATGGTTGACCTCCTGGGAAGTTTTCCCAGGAAGCGTGTGAGTGAGGACAAAGCATGCTGAAAAGACCCGTGTTGGTTTGTGGGGATAGTCATCAATCCATTAAGCAGCTAAGGACGTTACACAATATGTCATGTTAAAATAGGTTTTCTTGTTAATTCAGTCAAACAAAACAAACAAATAGAACAATGAGCATCATCATCTAGTACAAAAGTTTGGAGTTTGGAAAAAATTTCAAACTCATGTCAAAATAAATAAATGCAGAACATCAGGGTACATACCCAATGCAGCAAAAACTTGCACATATGTCCTTTGTCTTCTCCTTTCAATCCTCTGCAAAAGCTTGTTGTTCTTATAGGCAGAACTGCAAAAGAAAGACAATATTATATATTATTTAAACTTGCACATCCTTCTAATCCTCTACAAACTCTTTGCTTCTTTCATTCATTTGTTGTGCTCCCTCTTTGGTCATATTCATGCACCTTCCCTAACTGTTTCTAATACGATAGGATGTATCTGTAATATGTAGCTATTTTTCACAAATAAAAACATTTGCTATTCTTTAAGACCTGCAATAAATCCTGGTGGACTTGTATTTACGCCACATATATAACCCAAAATGTGTCACTAACCATCATTGGAAAATGTGTCACCATAGGTGGCAATAGGCATTAAACCCGAATGCAAGTGGTGATCAACACCAAAGATCAACACTCAATCCTCCAACATCTATTTTTTTATAAAACAATCTTGGCTCACAAAAATTCTTCTTACCCAAAAACCAAGATGGGTGTACACCAATTTCTTTCAACCTTCAAAGTGATCCATCCCAACCCCCAACCGTAGTTGTGGATGAAATATTATGTTCTATCGATCAAAATATGGGTCGACTCTAAAATGTGACATATTGGAAAAATCTTCAAATTATATAGTACTTCAAGGAACAAACCTTTGTTTCAAAGAACCAAAAGTTTGACTCTCGATTACAATAAATTTCAAAAGAATGTATGGCTTTTTCACTTGGGTCTTGCTAAGAGAAAGTTAAGTGCATGATGAAATTTGTAACCTATGCAAAAGAATTAATAGTAAAACTAAATCAATAAGAACTCGATCGGTTCTTCCATACAAAGATAAAGATTGCAAGTTGCATAACGTATCTTATCAAACATAAATAATAAGTTGTCTTTTCCCAACTCTATTGTGTTCTCACTGTCTTTCTTCCCTCCACCCTTCTCTCCCGTTTCTTTGAGTTTTTTTTAAATGTTAAACACCCTTCTCTCCTGTTTCTCTGTTTTTTTTTAGATGTTAAACACACTCTTCATGTCTTGGTTCCTAATTTAGCTACTCCTTAATTAATATTTGTGAAAAGTGTTTAAACACTCCCTAAATGGAATAAGACAATCTACAATTGGGCTGAAGGTTAAACTTCATATATCTACTCTCTATCTTTGTAAGAAGGCTATGTCGGGACAGTTGGCTTGGAAGCACTTGAAAGTTTGGATTTCCTCTTCGCCGAGCTCTCACCATGGTGTTGTCATTGTTCCTTCAACCTGGAAGTAAGGAGTTTCTGATCCACTGCTACATTTGATTTTGCCTTAACAATTTTCTTCTTATTTGCAATCCTTGCTTGCTTGATCCTGTGTAGTGTCAAAGGAGTGACCAATAGTTTTATCTTTAGAGCTTTGCTCATTTATTCCCTCCAACCAAACATCTACTATTCATAAAACAATTTATAACAAACTACGCATGTATCAGTCCTCCATGCAATTAGCAAAACCATTAATCCATGATACATGTTCTACCATGAATTTGTAGAAATTAGAAGGGAACAAAAAGGATTAACATACATGTTTTGTTATCTGATGTTAAATAGAAGCAATATTTTCCTTTTATCTTCAAGTTAAGAAGGTGAAAAAAATTTAACAACCCATACATTTCCATATATTTATCTAGCCACTTTCTATCCCCAGGAATGTTCTTGTGCCTTTGCCATAGCCACTACCCTTTTATGGAAGCTTCGCACAACAGAAAAACATTCGAAAAGAAAAAAAACAATTGAGCCTTTGGTTTTCATTACTCAAGTCCTATTTGAGGGTAAATGTGAAAGAATATTATACATCAAGTGAAAGGAACATGAAAATTTACATAAGCGAAAGATGAATATAAGGGAACATGTCAAAGTACGTATGTTTTTTTACATGAAAAACAAGGCATTAAAATACAATAAACTTTAATCAAAAGCAATAAGATGAATATAAGGGAATTTTTAAACAATAATAGGAAACAAATTAATTATATTACTAAAAAGGAAAGTTTAAAACTCTCAATTTTAAACTCAAAATAAATTATTTTGAAACAAAATATCCAACATAATTATATAGCAGATGCATTTCATAATTCATTGAGGATAAATTGCCATCAAACCTGCTAAAGAATTTATTGTTTCAACGTGTGATCCGATCTTAATACATTTGTCCTTCAAGTTTATGTCTCCCAAGAGGATCAAAACTATAACGAAAATATAATGTATTCGGTCAGTTGTATTATCTACAGAAGATATTTTTGAAAGATAAAAGGTTAACTTACTTTTGTAAACCAACCGTGAACAACGTCCAAGTTTGGTCCCACTACGGAATGCAGAAGGCATGTTTCCTAATGCATATCAGGGGTCATTTGTTAAACACAATTGTCATTAAGGGGTAATTCTAAGCCAACTTGGTGTTGGTGTAGTTCTCAGCGGCAACATCTATAACCAGATAATACATATACCACCAATTAAATCATGTGAGTTATACAAGAAAAGAAAAACAAACTCCAAAGTAAACTTTACCAAATATTTCGGAGAGATGCATCCCGATATTATCTTGGGCCCATAATCATTTTTATGTTCAGGCAAGAAGGACCAGGGAGTCTCAGAGAAGAGATATCTAGTCATTTCTGTCATTTCTGTATGACCCTTGTCTAGGGCCAGAATTAACGGGATGTTCTCTAGATTGGTTCTTGTAATAAAGAGCTCATTCCCTCCTTTGTTGACGATATACTCTGCCATTTTCTTGTCATCTGTCACTTCAGCTGCAATGGCAAGTGTTGTGTATCCCTTGTGGTCTTACCTACTATAGTAAATGATTAAGATAATTTATATTAAAAAATTTAAAAAGAGTATGCAATTATCCATAATTGTTTCAAGGTATCTTTATTTTGAGTTAAGTAGAAAAATATGGAAAACTAATGTTTATATGAAAATAATAAAATAATATATAGTATTTTTTATATTATAAGAAAATAATATTATTTACAATTTTTTCCGCGATCCATGTATATGGAAAAAAAACATTCTTTAGAGGGGTCACCCGCTTAGACGCGTGACAGTATGGAGGAGATTAGTCTCTCACCTATTATATGGGAGGACACTCTGATAAAAAACAATATAGATATAGCATATGAATAACTTACGTTTATATAAAAATAATATAATATTATATAATTAATTATATTCATATTATACGTTCATAATATTATAACAAATAATCAAAATAAACATATATGTCTCGAGGGATTAGTCTCCGTAGTTGCGCATGGAGGATACCCTGAGAAACAAAAAAAAAACATATATGTGTTTTTTAGTGATAATTCATTATAACCGATACTTAAGATTTGATATTCGTTCGCACTTATATAGATAAATTAATTTTTTTATTTAATCGGGTATCCTACATTTAAAACTGTGAGACTAGCCCTTGGATCGATGTGTTGTTAGGTAAAGTCTTCCCCGAAGTGCCAACTCTGTAATTCATACAATCCCCCTTTGGTTTTTTATTTTATTTTTGTAATACGTGTATACAAAGATGATAAAAAATAAGTAAGAGATAGAAATAAATAATACGGTGTCACATACGATGTCTAAATTTTGTGTTCAAATAACACAACTCTTTGAGAATATGTAAACTAATATTTGTACCCGTGATAAGATTATCCAATAGTTAGATAAAAATAATTTGAACTTAATGTAATTTATGATATGATATGTTTCTCAATATTTGAAATTGAAGTCTATCGAAAAAAATATTTGAAATTCAAAATATGGGATTTATATTGAAATTAAATATCACTAATTAGGGGGAGGGATATATCATGTAGATATTATTGTTAATTACATTTGATATTTTCGATATTTAGCTCATCATAAAAAATCAAATGAATATGTAAATGATTAATGATTATGATTGTTATACCCATAATAAATAATGATTTTTTTTTTGAGAAAATATAATGAAATAATGTTAAGAATAATCAAATTTGACAATTGAGCTTGTTTTTCTACTTTCAACTTTTATACTTTATTATTTAAATTAATATTACTAATCATTGAAATATAATATTGGCACTGTAAAACAATAATAATAATAACAATGAGACAAATCCTCCTTCAAAAAAAAAAACCAATGAGACAAATTTAATTCAGTAACTTATTAATAATATAAGATATTGTATATTAAGAAATAAATAATGATACAAAAAAAAAAAGCAAATTTATGTTTTCATTCATGAGAATCTTCTTAAACTCACACTCAACGTAATTTGAAATGTATGTAATATAATATAATATAATTTATGATATGTTTCTCAATATAATTTTTTTTGTCAAGAATATGTTTCTCAATATTTGAAATTCAAATTCTTCGAAAAAAAATTGAAATTCAAAATATGGGCTTTATATTGAAATTAAATATCACTAATTATGGGAGAGATATATCACGTAGATATTATTGTTAATTACATTTGTTATTTTCAGTATTTATTTCATCATAAAAAATTAAATGAATATGGAAATAATTAATATCACGTGCCTGTCTGGCCGCATTTCTAATGCTTTTACTCGTCTTTATTGTATAGATTTATCCAACTTTACAATGTGACATAATAATGTAAACACCCATTATATACATCACTGCGTTAATAATATCATGTTACAAATAAATGTAACAATAAATAAGATACATATTTTAATAAAAAACAAATCAAAGATACCAAATATAATTTAGTTACAACTATTATTTGACATCGACATCTCAGCATTTAGATTTATAAAGAGATTAAGTAATGATTATTTTCAGGAGCTTTTTGCATTTCCCTGCATTACAAACAAAATAAATTTATAATGTTAATTTTTGTTAGATAAAAAGTAACAAAGCATATCAAATTTTAAAAAAAAAACATCATTTACTTTTAATGGTTGCTTAGCTTGTCACGATTCTCAAAAAATCTTCGTACTTTTTTTTTATCTTTAATGTTTTTTTGTTTAATAAACTACAAATTAAATAAAAAATGTAAGACTAAAATTTGGAACAATCATTATCGTAATCATTCATAACAAATATTATGTATTATTAAAATAAAATATTACATTCTCAAGTAAGACCATTTTTTGTTTCAAATGTATTGAGCTATCACGACTTCTTTTGCTTGGTAATGTAGCTTCAAGTTTCCTAATAAGTTTTTTTAAAAAAAGATAGTATTTTAATAAATTGTGGAAATAATACAACTTATTATATATATAGTAAATATGTATATTATCATATCGAATGCAATACATAATACATTACCTTTCTAACCTTTGAGCCCACAATTCTCTTTTTACCATCTTCCAAAGCTGAGTCTTGTCTGTTGTTACTGTCGAACCCCACCCAAAAGAGTATATCTTTAGATGATGTACCTGATTATCAAAAGATTAGAATATTGGTTTTTTATACAACGACATAATATGAAGTATCTAATATAAATTTATAATTCACCTTGTTGTCAACTAGGCATATAGATGCGATTGATTGCTCAGCCTTCAATATTTTCCATAGTTTTTGACAGTCGTGATCCTATCATTTTTTTAGTCGAATTGTTGATAGATTGATATGGAAAAATATTTTAAAAAAAGTTGTTCACGTGAACCTACCTGCTTGATATGCATGCGCACATGCCCGAAATATTTGTCATCATCTCTTGCAATAAACGGTAATATATTTGAAACGGTAATTTAGTCGAATTGTTAATTGATTTAGGCATGTTAAAAAAGTCAGTCAGCTACAACAATTTCTTTCTATATGCATAATAATATATTAAGCAATTAGAGAAACCAATAGCTTGATACGATAATATATTTGAAAACAACAATTCAACCACATGCTAATTAATATACATGCATGTCTTGCATTTCTTCTTAGCATGACCAAAGGTTTCACCATTTAAATGACACAGGGATATGATCAGATGAATAAGACATTGTCATCTGTTTGAAACTTTGATCCAACTTCCACATTAAATAAGCCACCATAAACCCAGATTGCGTTTTCTTTCAGTCATATATATCACTACAACATATTAGACTTTTAATAACGCACCTTTAATAGCATTTCCGTGTGGAAATGCTATTAAAAGTGATGGGGGGACTTTTAATAGCGTTTCCTTTAGGAAACGCTATCTTAGGTATCACCTAAGATAGCGTTTCCGTGTGGAACCGCTATTAAAAGTGCCACTTAGGAAAAGATAGCGGTTCCACACGGAAACGCTATCTTAGGTGATACCTAAGATAGCGTTTCCTAAAGGAAACGCTATCTTAGGTGAACACCTAAGGAATTAAACGCGGGACCTTTCTTCCCTCCTCTTTTTTCTTGCTCAGCTTCATTCCCTTCTCCACTGAAACCCTTTTCAACCACTACTGTCGTTGCCATCGCGGGACCTTTCTTCCCAACCCTACTGTCGTTGCCATCGCGGGATTGTTTTGCTAGTTTTGCAGGTTGTTGACTTTAAAGATTGTGATTTTTGTTATTTGGAAGCTCTCCATAACACACTACCTTGTGCCTCTCTTCTCCCCCTGCTTCTTCATAGGTGAGTTTCCTTGCTCCTACATATGGTTGTTTCCTTGCTACTCATTTGATAGCAAGTCAATTTTGTGAGAGTGGGGTTTGTCCTTATGGCTACATTCTGACCATGGTCTTTCTATTCAAAGATACATACATTTTTTGATTGACATGGGTGACCAGCTTCTGTATCTCTCACCCTTTTTTTTTTCTAGTTACAAATTTGACTTCTCATTTGTATCCATTCTTTCCTTAAGTTGTGGTTGGAAATACTCAAAGATGAACACCAGTGGCATTACTAAACCATTGGCATTACTCAACCTAGCTCAACCAGATTGCTCATCCTGACATTATTTTGCCATTTTGATTGCTGAAATATGATTGTTTTCTGTAAAAGGAGCACACCAGTCAGCCATAAATTTGGGGCATTACTAAACCATTGGCATTACTAAACCTTGCTGAAATATTATTGCTTTCTGTATCTCTTTCTTTATTTATTTTTTCCTAAATTAACCTTCTCTTTACTGAATTATGAATAAGTTGTGTTACAGTTTGTTGTCATTCTATAGCTATATGATGGAATGCTCTTGGGTGTGAAGTCAAATTAATTAAAAGTTTTCTTGACAAAGAGAAGTGTGCATATGTTAATGTGAAGAGTACCCATGAACTAGCTTTATGTTTTAATGTTAAGTTGTCATGAATGATTCAATAAGCATCATAGTCTCAATCAAAATACCCGAGAAAGTGACAAAGGGTTGAACAGTTTTATAGATATTCTAACACTCACACTATGGCACCTCTTAGTGATATCAATATATTACATAACAGAATCATAGTGTAGTGTACTAAAAATGGGATGAAGTTAGCTTTAATCATATAGGGTCTGCATGTGCCAAGAATTAGTCGATCCATTTTAGTTCTATATGCCCCGACAGGGAATAGTATAGGGAATGTTAGAAAGATTGTGGCGTAGTGAAGCCTTTCTTGATCAATTGATGTGGCAATTTGCAGTAGATTGTAGTTAATAATGTGACTACCTTTGTTTTGCGGTTAAGAATTGTTATTCCCATTTTTGGAACTTACTATATGTTCTTCCATATGAGGCTTGATATATTCTTTATTTTTCCATATGTGGAGATGGCAAGTCAAATGTAGAACAAATAGCAGACAAGTATAGGTGGTACATGATGGAGTATGTCCCTCTTGCTGTAAGTATTCTATTTGCATATATTTGTTTTCATCCTTTTTTTCCTCCTCTATGGATTTCTGGATGCAAACGAGTGATTGAACTCGCCAAGCATCGAATTGAAACTTATTCAACCATCTATTAGAAGCTTAGATGCCACTAACTGCACATCATTGTACATTTCATTGAAAATGTCATGAAATTGGATGAGGACTCACTCAATGGTATTATGGAACATGCATGTCTCACAATGATGACAGATAAATTGACATACAACCCTAATTGTTGATCAACGAGTGCATTATCTCTCTCTTGAAGTATTGAAGTGAGATTTCTATGTGAGGGATACGTTGGTCCTCTTCTTTGGCAAATATATTTAAGTCTATTTGATGAGATGAACTTAATTTTCTAATTTTTTTAACAATAAAAAATATATGTCAAAGTCTTCAATTTTCCAATTTTATTTTAGCATGCCTTCATAATTTGATTATCTCTGTGCATAGTCCCCAAAAATGAAAATCAATTGAAGGATGTATGAAAAGGGACCCCATATTTTCGATATTTCTCGAGTTGCTGGTTAGTGTTTAGTGGTTATTTTGTTCTATTTTATTTTACTTTTTTCATATTTCACAACCGTGATTGTTGAATTGGTTTATCAAGTACCAATGATCTTCTAGAGTCTGTTATATATAGATATAGTTTTTATAATATTAATGTCGACCACACTAATTAAGTACCAATGATATTCTAGAAACCTTTATGAATTATTGTTGCAATTCTATCTTGGTGCATTTGGAACACCTACTCATCATGACAATATCATGTTTGGTGGTATCCCTTTTTAAATATGATTAAGTCTCATACTAAGAGCTTCACACTCTGGCTCAGGGTCTGTGACACAGTCACAGGGGCGCATTCCCGGTTGAACCCACTTCCAAGTTCACAGTCTGTGTTCAGGTGATTTTCTATCATTTACAAATTTTATTTCCGGACATTCTTAATATTTGTGGGAGTGTGTTTTTATCCAAGTTCACAGTCTGTGTTCAAGGTTTTATTTTACTTGCTCTTTAATTTTCGGTTTGATTGGTGTTGAATGGAATGTGACTTGTTTGTGTGTCAATCATTATTTGAAAATATGAATATGGATTGACGGATTGACTGTATGCATTTTGAACCTAATGCTGCTGGTATCCTGTTTTGTTTTGTTTCAATGTTTTCGGAATGTGAAGAATGGGTTCATATGTTTGTTTTTGTTGCTTCAGTTTGTTGATCCTTTCCTTTTATATATCATTTAATTTAATGTTCTGTGCTCAGATTTTGGTGGTTTTGGGTCACGGCCGTGATGGATATCACGGCCAGGCCGTGACGGTCTCTGCTTCTGGTTGCTCTGCGAAATTCCAGTCTCTCGCGAGGCGAGCCTATGCTCGCGTCGCGAGCCCTCTTATGGCCGTGAAGAATTTCACGGCCGGGCCGTGATGTGCTCGCACTTGTGGTGGTTTTGGGTCACGGCCGTGATGGATATCACGGCCAGGCCGTGACAGACTCTGACTTCAGCCTTTCTTCTTTTTCAGTTTTGCTCGATCATGGCCGTGATGGGCATCACGGCTAGGCCGTGATGGGCATCACGGCTAGGCCGTGATGGACTCTGTTTGGCTCATTTTCTGCACTTTTAAAGCCCTATCTTTATCCAAACTTCATCATGGTTGATCTTGAGCATTTTACCCTTGATATCTGCAAAACAACACACGAAAACCGCCTTACCCGTTCATTCCTTTAATCTGTATACATTGCATGTAGACCTCAACCACTCTAAACTCAAAGTAAATATGTTTAATAAATATTTTTGTAGATCGGAAAAGCATGGATCGGAAATGGATGTCTGCCAATCGTTTAACGAAGGAGTATGAGGATGGGGTGAAAGAGTTCATTAGTTTTGCAGTTCGGCATGCGAAAAACCCTAATACAATCATATGTCCTTGTTTAGATTGTTGTTATGCAAGGCGAGTTAGTGCAGCCGATTTGGAAGAACATTAGTAACAAAATAATTACTAATGTTGATGATCAAGACCATCGAGATGTTGATATTGAAGATGATCCTTTCGTCGGGACATTACAATCACTTGAGATTGATCCAACTAGGGATGATGGTATGTATATGAGAGATGATCATGATGAGGGGATTTTGGTCAATCCACCATTTCGTACTAATAAAGGACAAACAAATCTCAATCAAATGAAGAAAAGAAAAAGGTTGACTTAAACATGTATGTAGTGTTTGTGTTTAAATGAACTTTCTGATCCTTTTATATTATAGTTAGCATCTTCCGGTAATGCTAGTGTTGATTTTGTTATTCATAGTTGTTTTATATTTTGCATCAATTAATGTTATATTAATGTCCATTGATGTTTTACTTGTATCTAATATTTTTGTAGGTAAATGGCATCTTCAAGTAATTCTAGTGATGCCAAAGCGGCGAGACGTGGGCCAACAGTTATGAAGGCGGTCATCCGCGCTAGGAGTAAAGGACAAAAATTTGATGTAATTTACTTACTAATCTAAGGATTTCATAATGTTGTTTGATATCTAGATTTAATTACTTTATTATTTTTATTAGGTTGAATGGAATTCTTTGGACCAACCTATTCGTGCTAATGGTAAAATATTGAAGAGTTACATTGGGGCCGTTGTTCGGCAAACGGTCCCAATTATTTGTTCTAATTGGAAGGATGAAGCTTTGGATGGTTTCAAAGAGAGCATATGGGCTGATGTATAGGTAATTGTTAAAATTTATAAATTATATTGTAAACTATGTAAACATACTTACTTTGACACGTTGTTTATATTGTTTTGCAGATGTCTTTTAATGTTGATGAATCTAGGAAAAAATTTGTACTTCAGGAAGCTGGTAACCTACATAGGGCATTCAGAACTAGATTGACCAAACAATTTCTAAGAGATGCCAACGGGAATATCAATGAGGAGCCTCCATCACAATATCCACACATATCAAGGGATGAGTGGACAGATTTTATAGCAATACGCACAGGAGATGCTCAATTCCTGGTATGTTTAATATCACGTTAGTCCTTATAATTTTATAGCAATACGTACATATGACATTAACCATGTATTAATATTACTTATATGTGTCTGAATAGAAATTAAGCAATGAAAATCGCAACAGGGCGTTAGATCCTGCATGCCCTTACAAAGCATCACGTAAGGGTATCTTGACATTGAGGATGAATTGGTATGTATATATATATATATATATTTAACTGCATTTGTGGTAAATATGACTTTTAAACTATTTGGTTAATTTATATTATCTCAATATACAGATACAGGAGGCGGGGCCAGAAGTTAAGAAAATTAAATGCCATATTGTGTGGAGGAAAGCCCGCGAGAACAAGGCGGGTGTAATTGACAACAAAAATACGCAGACCGTGTGGAATAAATGTGTTAGTAGACTAACGATTACATTATCAATTGTTATTTTCATATGATAATATATAATAATTTTAACATTTGCATTTCACCAATAACTATGTGTCAGGAGGAACTGTCACACATCATGCAGTAGAGGGAGAGATAGAAGACTTTGGTCGCCAGGATATTCTTGCCAAAGCCATAGGTGTGCCAGAGAACCCTGGGCGTGTTAGGGGTGTGGGTTTCGGCGTCTCACAAAAAGATTACTTCCCACCCGAAGGTCGTGCAAGAAATAACTCGGAAACGAAAAAGTGGGAGACATTGGTGTCTCAACTCTCTGATAGATTGAACATTTTGGAAGAAAAGCTGAAACAAAAGGATGATGAGGAGAGGCAGGCTAATTTCACAGCCCAAGCAAGCGTCAAAGATAGTTGCACTCTACCATCTCACAAAGAGGCTTCCGAGAGGTAATGCATGCCTTTTTTTTTTACTAGTATTGCATTCGCGGTTAAATACATTCAATTGGATGCCTTAATTCACAGCTTATTAATCTATCATTGGATTAGGGCGTCAACTCATGTCAGCTATATTTATCGACCCCAAACTATCGTATGGTTGCTATGGGTAAAGTATACAATGAGCCGGTGTTACACCGCACACTGGACCAGTACCCTTAACCATGTGAAAGTTGGAGTTGATGTTGCAACCGAGGGGATGCGCCATTGCCGGTACCTATCGTTGATGCAGATCCGATGACAATAGGAGATGCAATAGGTACTTATGTGGCATGGCCAATTGATCTCGTGGTTGTAATTAATATGGTATATAATTGCATTTTTCCACCTTTTCATATACGGCATATATGCATTACATTAGTTGATCACTAACTCGGCATATTGAAATGCAAAATTTCCAGGCACCCGCAAAAGCTAAAGGCAAGGGCAGAGTGTCCGGATATACAAAGGAGTCAATTACAACCCCAGAAAATAAAGGAGGCAACTCGAGGCCAACCCACCTACAAATGGTTCAACTACAACTTCTCCGGAATATTTGAATTTCCTTAAAATACATGAACGAAAGAATATGAAAAATGCTGACCAATTGTACGTAGAGATGGAACAAAATATTTTTGGTCACCATTTCATTGAGATGCTCAATACTGAAAATATCATAGAAGTTGTAAATCATGAATGGGTATCTGCCTCCCGTTATTTCCGCATATATCAGGTAATAAATCAGGTTTAAAGTGTACAATATTTTTTTAGTCTTTCCATTTAAATATTGATGTCATTGGTGTAATCCATTTTTATATTTTAATTGAAGGTATTTGTATGAAGAATTGTTGCTTCCAAAGGAAATAACGAGGAGGTTTCTGTTCTTGTCCCCACACCAAACAAATACATACGGCTACTTCTGGAGGGATTCACAGGACAACGTATCTAGCTGACCGGTTTGCAACTAAAGAAAGAGAATATCAGCCCTTGTTTTTAGCGCCGTGCAATGTTGGGTGAGTCGCTTATCCTTTAGGACTTAATTCACAATAATGAATTACATAAAAGTTGAGGTGCTTAGGATTTGTTATCTCAACATTTTTGTAGGAATCATTGGGTGCTGTGCGCGATAAAAATTGTTTTAGAGATTATTTACTATATGGATCCCTTGTATGTTGATCCTAGGGATCGCCTGCATTAAAGAATCCGTCTCGATACGTAAGCATGTTTTTATATTTCTGATTTTCTATGATTCTGTTCGATACGTGAGCATGCGTGTGTTTGTGATGATTGAAAATATGTTTCTTAATGAAGTCTGTTTGATTTTGTGATTAGTGGTTTGCAAGTTTATCGCACAAATATCGGAGCTAAGGTGCCGCGTTTAAAGGCAACCAACATTAAATGGATTCAGATACAGGTATATTTGCAAAAACTTAATGCGCAATTAGATAAAAAAAAACTATATTGATTTACTATTTTATTTTTTATAGTGCCCAAGACAACCCAACAGTACAGATTGTGGGTACTATGTCATGCGTTTCATGAAGGAGACTATCTTGCAGAACCAAGTTAAAATACCAATGGTGGTATGTTGTTTACTTAGCTTTTAACTGTGACTGTTCAAATGTTTTAGCAATTGTAACTTAATTTATTTAATTTTTATGTCGCAGATTCTCCCCGACTTCAAATGCTCCACATACTCCACTTGCTCAACTATCTCAAGTCAAGGAAGAGTGGTGTCGCTATATTGTTGAAAAGTTCGTTTGATTATGTCAAATTGATCACGATAGTTGCAGCAATACTCATTGGTATGTGAATAATGCTTTATATTTATCAACCCCAAACTATCTATGTATTTGTTTTTCCTTGGTACATGCCTTCGAGTTGATGTGTCATTGCTAGGAGAAAATAAGTTCAAACTTATTATTTTTGTTACACTTTGTTAATGCTTGATTTGAATTCTGTTTCTTGCTCACGTAGTATTTACCTAATTAGTCTGCTGTATCCCAATGTAACAAAGTTAGTCTTTGTGGTGGAAATGCAGTATGTATGCTACGTAGTCTTTGGATCACATTTCGACACATTACTTTGGTGTTGTCTTGGTCTCATGAAAAACAAACAGAAGTCTGTAAATGTAGATTAATTGTAGATGTATGTTGGCTTTCGATTTTGGTTTCTTAAGGATTGAGATCTGGTATAGTTGCTGCACTTTGATTTTGTCTTACTCGTGTGAATTTGAATACTTTAGAAACAAGGTGGTGTACTTATATCTGGTTATATATATATATAGTTGCTGTATAGAGTGTTGCACTTTGATTGTATAGTTACTGGTTTGCTGCACAAACACATGCAGTGCTGTATTGAACACTTATATTTTGAACACATTTTGAACAATTGTGTTGACTGCAACAATTGTGGTTTTATTGTGTAAATATGCAGGAATAATGGATGTAAAAGTTAAGAAATAAAATTAAAAAAAAAGGGCTTTAGATAGCGTTTCCTTGTACAAACGCTATCTAAAGTCGAGACTTTAGATAGCGTTTGTATAAGGAAACGCTATCTAAAGTCGACTTTAGATAAGCGTTTCCGTGTACAAACGCTATCTAAAGTCGACTTTAGATAGCGTTTGTATAAGGAAACGCTATCTAAAGTCAGACTTTTAGATAGCGTTTCGTGTACAAACGCTATCTAAAGTCACCTATTAATAGCAGTTCTAAATGCTATCTTTGCTAACGAGTTTTAATAGCGGTAGAATAGATAGCGGTTACAAACGCTATTAAAAGGCATACTGGAAACGCTATCTAAAGTCTAATCTGTTGTAGTGTATACATGTATTCAACCTTAATCGGTGCTACAAGTGTGTCAAGCATTGATATTTTCAAATGTTCATTCTACCCAACTCTCTTTATAAATCTTAGACCTTCATTTTTACATTAAAAAGCCATATCGTCATAACCCAAAAAGCAAAAAGGGGAATGTCTAGGTAAAAGATTAGAACACACATACAAACACCCAACTGAATGTGATACTTCCAAGTAACTAACACAAACTCATACTATTCCCTAATACTTTGGAAAGCATGAATAAAAAACCCAGAATCAGATACACCTAAATTTTCAAAAATAAAAATAATTAATCTATCTTCAGACTTAATTGAAGGATATGAAAAAAACCAACAAAAGCAGAGCAAATAAAAGAAGATACAAAGATCAAAGAAGGCATGTAGATTACATTTAAGTTGTTCAGTAATAGAAGGAAGATCAGCAAAAGTAGAAGCCATGAGTGAGTGGGGCGATTCTTAGAAATGAAAAGAAAAGTGGTGAAAACAATCCGCCACCATCAATCGATAATTTCAAATGCTCATTCCTCCCATCTCTCTTTACAAATCTTAGACCTTCATAATGCCAAAATGGTGCCATATTCACCGACAATTATCATGGATAGTTTGACCAAAATTTATTTAACACTCCAAAACCCACTGAGTCCAAGCCAAAAACAATTCAAACATCATTGTTCCATCCATCCTCGGGCAATGCAATATGTAACATCCTCGCTGCTTTATGGATTGATCGACGTCCCCACAAACCAACACGGGTCTTTTCAAGATGCTTTGTCCTCACCACACGCTTCCTGGAAAAGATCCCGGGAGGTCACCCATGCCGAATTGCTCTAAAGTCAAGCACGCTTAACCGTGGAGTTCTTAAGTGATGGGCTTCCAAAACAAGATGCATCTTCTTTTGGTGGCCCATCACTTAAGAACTCCACGCTTAAGCGTGCTTGACTTGGAGCGATTCTGGGATGGTTGACCTCCTGGGAAGTTTTCCCAGGAAGCGTGTGAGTGAGGACAAAGCATGCTGAAAAGACCCGTGTTGGTTTGTGGGGATAGTCATCAATCCATTAAGCAGCTAAGGACGTTACACAATATGTCATGTTAAAATAGGTTTTCTTGTTAATTCAGTCAAACAAAACAAACAAATAGAACAATGAGCATCATCATCTAGTACAAAAGTTTGGAGTTTGGAAAAAATTTCAAACTCATGTCAAAATAAATAAATGCAGAACATCAGGGTACATACCCAATGCAGCAAAAACTTGCACATATGTCCTTTGTCTTCTCCTTTCAATCCTCTGCAAAAGCTTGTTGTTCTTATAGGCAGAACTGCAAAAGAAAGACAATATTATATATTATTTAAACTTGCACATCCTTCTAATCCTCTACAAACTCTTTGCTTCTTTCATTCATTTGTTGTGCTCCCTCTTTGGTCATATTCATGCACCTTCCCTAACTGTTTCTAATACGATAGGATGTATCTGTAATATGTAGCTATTTTTCACAAATAAAAACATTTGCTATTCTTTAAGACCTGCAATAAATCCTGGTGGACTTGTATTTACGCCACATATATAACCCAAAATGTGTCACTAACCATCATTGGAAAATGTGTCACCATAGGTGGCAATAGGCATTAAACCCAGAATGCAAGTGGTGATCAACACCAGCATCAACACTCAATCCTCCAACATCTATTTTTTTATAAAACAATCTTGGCTCACAAAAATTCTTCTTACCCAAAAACCAAGATGGGTGTACACCAATTTCTTTCAACCTTCAAAGTGATCCATCCCAACCCCCAACCGTAGTTGTGGATGAAATATTATGTTCTATCGATCAAAATATGGGTCGACTCTAAAATGTGACATATTGGAAAAATCTTCAAATTATATAGTACTTCAAGGAACAAACCTTTGTTTCAAAGAACCAAAAGTTTGACTCTCGATTACAATAAATTTCAAAAGAATGTATGGCTTTTTCACTTGGGTCTTGCTAAGAGAAAGTTAAGTGCATGATGAAATTTGTAACCTATGCAAAAGAATTAATAGTAAAACTAAATCAATAAGAACTCGATCGGTTCTTCCATACAAAGATAAAGATTGCAAGTTGCATAACGTATCTTATCAAACATAAATAATAAGTTGTCTTTTCCCAACTCTATTGTGTTCTCACTGTCTTTCTTCCCTCCACCCTTCTCTCCCGTTTCTTTGAGTTTTTTTTAAATGTTAAACACCCTTCTCTCCTGTTTCTCTGTTTTTTTTTAGATGTTAAACACACTCTTCATGTCTTGGTTCCTAATTTAGCTACTCCTTAATTAATATTTGTGAAAAGTGTTTAAACACTCCCTAAATGGAATAAGACAATCTACAATTGGGCTGAAGGTTAAACTTCATATATCTACTCTCTATCTTTGTAAGAAGGCTATGTCGGGACAGTTGGCTTGGAAGCACTTGAAAGTTTGGATTTCCTCTTCGCCGAGCTCTCACCATGGTGTTGTCATTGTTCCTTCAACCTGGAAGTAAGGAGTTTCTGATCCACTGCTACATTTGATTTTGCCTTAACAATTTTCTTCTTATTTGCAATCCTTGCTTGCTTGATCCTGTGTAGTGTCAAAGGAGTGACCAATAGTTTTATCTTTAGAGCTTTGCTCATTTATTCCCTCCAACCAAACATCTACTATTCATAAAACAATTTATAACAAACTACGCATGTATCAGTCCTCCATGCAATTAGCAAAACCATTAATCCATGATACATGTTCTACCATGAATTTGTAGAAATTAGAAGGGAACAAAAAGGATTAACATACATGTTTTGTTATCTGATGTTAAATAGAAGCAATATTTTCCTTTTATCTTCAAGTTAAGAAGGTGAAAAAAATTTAACAACCCATACATTTCCATATATTTATCTAGCCACTTTCTATCCCCAGGAATGTTCTTGTGCCTTTGCCATAGCCACTACCCTTTTATGGAAGCTTCGCACAAATGAGAAAAACATTCGAAAAGAAAAAAAACAATTGAGCCTTTGGTTTTCATTACTCAAGTCCTATTTGAGGGTAAATGTGAAAGAATATTATACATCAAGTGAAAGGAACATGAAAATTTACATAAGCGAAAGATGAATATAAGGGAACATGTCAAAGTACGTATGTTTTTTTACATGAAAAACAAGGCATTAAAATACAATAAACTTTAATCAAAAGCAATAAGATGAATATAAGGGAATTTTTAAACAATAATAGGAAACAAATTAATTATATTACTAAAAAGGAAAGTTTAAAACTCTCAATTTTAAACTCAAAATAAATTATTTTGAAACAAAATATCCAACATAATTATATAGCAGATGCATTTCATAATTCATTGAGGATAAATTGCCATCAAACCTGCTAAAGAATTTATTGTTTCAACGTGTGATCCGATCTTAATACATTTGTCCTTCAAGTTTATGTCTCCCAGTAGGATCAAAACTATAACGAAAATATAATGTATTCGGTCAGTTGTATTATCTACAGTAAGATATTTTTGAAAGATAAAAGGTTAACTTACTTTTGTAAACCAACCGTGAACAACGTCCAAGTTTGGTCCCACTACGGAATGCAGAAGGCATGTTTCCTAATGCATATCAGGGTCGCTGTTAAACACAATTGTCATTAAGGGGTAATTCTAAGCCAACTTGGTGTTGGTGTAGTTCTGCGGCAACATCTATAACCAGATAATACATATACCACCAATTAAATCATGTGAGTTATACAAGAAAAGAAAAACAAACTCCAAAGTAAACTTTACCAAATATTTCGGCAGAGATGCATCCTGATATTATCTTGGGCCCATAATCATTTTTATGTTCAGGCAAGAAGGACCAGGGAGTCTCAGAGAAGAGATATCTAGTCATTTCTGTCATTTCTGTATGACCCTTGTCTAGGGCCAGAATTAACGGGATGTTCTCTAGATTGGTTCTTGTAATAAAGAGCTCATTCCCTCCTTTGTTGACGATATACTCTGCCATTTTCTTGTCATCTGTCACTTCAGCTGCAATGGCAAGTGTTGTGTATCCCTTGTGGTCTTACCTACTATAGTAAATGATTAAGATAATTTATATTAAAAAATTTAAAAAGAGTATGCAATTATCCATAATTGTTTCAAGGTATCTTTATTTTGAGTTAAGTAGAAAAATATGGAAAACTAATGTTTATATGAAAATAATAAAATAATATATAGTATTTTTTATATTATAAGAAAATAATATTATTTACAATTTTTTCCGCGATCCATGTATATGGAAAAAAAACATTCTTTAGAGGGGTCACCCGCTTAGACGCGTGACAGTATGGAGGAGATTAGTCTCTCACCTATTATATGGGAGGACACTCTGGTAAAAAACAATATAGATATAGCATATGAATAACTTACGTTTATATAAAAATAATATAATATTATATAATTAATTATATTCATATTATACGTTCATAATATTATAACAAATAATCAAAATAAACATATATGTCTCGAGGGATTAGTCTCCGTAGTTGCGCATGGAGGATACCCTGAGAAACAAAAAAAAAACATATATGTGTTTTTTAGTGATAATTCATTATAACCGATACTTAAGATTTGATATTCGTTCGCACTTATATAGATAAATTAATTTTTTTATTTAATCGGGTATCCTACATTTAAAACTGTGAGACTAGCCCTTGGATCGATGTGTTGTTAGGTAAAGTCTTCCCCGAAGTGCCAACTCTGTAATTCATACAATCCCCCTTTGGTTTTTTATTTTATTTTTGTAATACGTGTATACAAAGATGATAAAAAATAAGTAAGAGATAGAAATAAATAATACGGTGTCACATACGATGTCTAAATTTTGTGTTCAAATAACACAACTCTTTGAGAATATGTAAACTAATATTTGTACCCGTGATAAGATTATCCAATAGTTAGATAAAAATAATTTGAACTTAATGTAATTTATGATATGATATGTTTCTCAATATTTGAAATTGAAGTCTATCGAAAAAAATATTTGAAATTCAAAATATGGGATTTATATTGAAATTAAATATCACTAATTAGGGGGAGGGATATATCATGTAGATATTATTGTTAATTACATTTGATATTTTCGATATTTAGCTCATCATAAAAAATCAAATGAATATGTAAATGATTAATGATTATGATTGTTATACCCATAATAAATAATGATTTTTTTTTTGAGAAAATATAATGAAATAATGTTAAGAATAATCAAATTTGACAATTGAGCTTGTTTTTCTACTTTCAACTTTTATACTTTATTATTTAAATTAATATTACTAATCATTGAAATATAATATTGGCACTGTAAAACAATAATAATAATAACAATGAGACAAATCCTCCTTCAAAAAAAAAAACCAATGAGACAAATTTAATTCAGTAACTTATTAATAATATAAGATATTGTATATTAAGAAATAAATAATGATACAAAAAAAAAAAGCAAATTTATGTTTTCATTCATGAGAATCTTCTTAAACTCACACTCAACGTAATTTGAAATGTATGTAATATAATATAATATAATTTATGATATGTTTCTCAATATAATTTTTTTTGTCAAGAATATGTTTCTCAATATTTGAAATTCAAATTCTTCGAAAAAAAATTGAAATTCAAAATATGGGCTTTATATTGAAATTAAATATCACTAATTATGGGAGAGATATATCACGTAGATATTATTGTTAATTACATTTGTTATTTTCAGTATTTATTTCATCATAAAAAATTAAATGAATATGGAAATAATTAATATCACGTGCCTGTCTGGCCGCATTTCTAATGCTTTTACTCGTCTTTATTGTATAGATTTATCCAACTTTACAATGTGACATAATAATGTAAACACCCATTATATACATCACTGCGTTAATAATATCATGTTACAAATAAATGTAACAATAAATAAGATACATATTTTAATAAAAAACAAATCAAAGATACCAAATATAATTTAGTTACAACTATTATTTGACATCGACATCTCAGCATTTAGATTTATAAAGAGATTAAGTAATGATTATTTTCAGGAGCTTTTTGCATTTCCCTGCATTACAAACAAAATAAATTTATAATGTTAATTTTTGTTAGATAAAAAGTAACAAAGCATATCAAATTTTAAAAAAAAAACATCATTTACTTTTAATGGTTGCTTAGCTTGTCACGATTCTCAAAAAATCTTCGTACTTTTTTTTTATCTTTAATGTTTTTTTGTTTAATAAACTACAAATTAAATAAAAAATGTAAGACTAAAATTTGGAACAATCATTATCGTAATCATTCATAACAAATATTATGTATTATTAAAATAAAATATTACATTCTCAAGTAAGACCATTTTTTGTTTCAAATGTATTGAGCTATCACGACTTCTTTTGCTTGGTAATGTAGCTTCAAGTTTCCTAATAAGTTTTTTTAAAAAAAGATAGTATTTTAATAAATTGTGGAAATAATACAACTTATTATATATATAGTAAATATGTATATTATCATATCGAATGCAATACATAATACATTACCTTTCTAACCTTTGAGCCCACAATTCTCTTTTTACCATCTTCCAAAGCTGAGTCTTGTCTGTTGTTACTGTCGAACCCCACCCAAAAGAGTATATCTTTAGATGATGTACCTGATTATCAAAAGATTAGAATATTGGTTTTTTATACAACGACATAATATGAAGTATCTAATATAAATTTATAATTCACCTTGTTGTCAACTAGGCATATAGATGCGATTGATTGCTCAGCCTTCAATATTTTCCATAGTTTTTGACAGTCGTGATCCTATCATTTTTTTAGTCGAATTGTTGATAGATTGATATGGAAAAATATTTTAAAAAAAGTTGTTCACGTGAACCTACCTGCTTGATATGCATGCGCACATGCCCGAAATATTTGTCATCATCTCTTGCAATAAACGGTAATATATTTGAAACGGTAATTTAGTCGAATTGTTAATTGATTTAGGCATGTTAAAAAAGTCACAAACTTACAACAATTTCTTTCTATATGCATAATAATATATTAAGCAATTAGAGAAACCAATAGCTTGATACGATAATATATTTGAAAACAACAATTCAACCACATGCTAATTAATATACATGCATGTCTTGCATTTCTTCTTAGCATGACCAAAGGTTTCACCATTTAAATGACACAGGGATATGATCAGATGAATAAGACATTGTCATCTGTTTGAAACTTTGATCCAACTTCCACATTAAATAAGCCACCATAAACCCAGATTGCGTTTTCTTTCAGTCATATATATCACTACAACATATTAGACTTTTAATAACGCACCTTTAATAGCATTTCCGTGTGGAAATGCTATTAAAAGTGATGGGGGGACTTTTAATAGCGTTTCCTTTTAGGAAACGCTATCTTAGGTATCACCTAAGATAGCGTTTCCGTGTGGAACCGCTATTAAAAGTGCCACTTAGAAAAAGATAGCGGTTCCACACGGAAACGCTTATCTTAGGTGATACCTAAGATAGCGTTTCCTAAAGGAAACGCTATCTTAGGTGAACACCTAAGGAATTAAACGCGGGACCTTTCTTCCCTCCTCTTTTTTTCTTGCTCAGCCTTCATTCCCTTCTCCACTGAAACCCTTTTCAACCACTACACGCCGTTGCCATCGCGGGACCTTTCTTCCCAACCCTACTGCCGTTGCCATCGCGGGATTGTTTTGCTAGTTTTGCAGGTTGTTGACTTTAAAGATTGTGATTTTTGTTATTTGGAAGCTCTCCATAACACACTACCTTGTGCCTCTCTTCTCCCCCTGCTTCTTCATAGGTGAGTTTCCTTGCTCCTACATATGGTTGTTTCCTTGCTACTCATTTGATAGCAAGTCAATTTTGTGAGAGTGGGGTTTGTCCTTATGGCTACATTCTGACCATGGTCTTTCTATTCAAAGATACATACATTTTTTGATTGACATGGGTGACCAGCTTCTGTATCTCTCACCCTTTTTTTTTTCTAGTTACAAATTTGACTTCTCATTTGTATCCATTCTTTCCTTAAGTTGTGGTTGGAAATACTCAAAGATGAACACCAGTGGCATTACTAAACCATTGGCATTACTCAACCTAGCTCAACCAGATTGCTCATCCTGACATTATTTTGCCATTTTGATTGCTGAAATATGATTGTTTTCTGTAAAAGGAGCACACCAGTCAGCCATAAATTTGGGGCATTACTAAACCATTGGCATTACTAAACCTTGCTGAAATATTATTGCTTTCTGTATCTCTTTCTTTATTTATTTTTTCCTAAATTAACCTTCTCTTTACTGAATTATGAATAAGTTGTGTTACAGTTTGTTGTCATTCTATAGCTATATGATGGAATGCTCTTGGGTGTGAAGTCAAATTAATTAAAAGTTTTCTTGACAAAGAGAAGTGTGCATATGTTAATGTGAAGAGTACCCATGAACTAGCTTTATGTTTTAATGTTAAGTTGTCATGAATGATTCAATAAGCATCATAGTCTCAATCAAAATACCCGAGAAAGTGACAAAGGGTTGAACAGTTTTATAGATATTCTAACACTCACACTATGGCACCTCTTAGTGATATCAATATATTACATAACAGAATCATAGTGTAGTGTACTAAAAATGGGATGAAGTTAGCTTTAATCATATAGGGTCTGCATGTGCCAAGAATTAGTCGATCCATTTTAGTTCTATATGCCCTGACAGGGGAATAGTATAGGGAATGTTAGAAAGATTGTGGCGTAGTGAAGCCTTTCTTGATCAATTGATGTGGCAATTTGCAGTAGATTGTAGTTAATAATGTGACTACCTTTGTTTGCGGTTAAGAATTGTTATTCCCATTTTTGGAACTTACTATATGTTCTTCCATATGAGGCTTGATATATTCTTTATTTTTCCATATGTGGAGATGGCAAGTCAAATGTAGAACAAATAGCAGACAAGTATAGGTGGTACATGATGGAGTATGTCCCTCTTGCTGTAAGTATTCTATTTGCATATATTTGTTTTCATCCTTTTTTTCCTCCTCTATGGATTTCTGGATGCAAACGAGTGATTGAACTCGCCAAGCATCGAATTGAAACTTATTCAACCATCTATTAGAAGCTTAGATGCCACTAACTGCACATCATTGTACATTTCATTGAAAATGTCATGAAATTGGATGAGGACTCACTCAATGGTATTATGGAACATGCATGTCTCACAATGATGACAGATAAATTGACATACAACCCTAATTGTTGATCAACGAGTGCATTATCTCTCTACTGAAGTATTGAAGTGAGATTTCTATGTGAGGGATACGTTGGTCCTCTTCTTTGGCAAATATATTTAAGTCTATTTGATGAGATGAACTTAATTTTCTAATTTTTTTTAACAATAAAAAAATATATGTCAAAGTCTTCAATTTTCCAATTTTATTTTAGCATGCCTTCATAATTTGATTATCTCTGTGCATAGTCCCCAAAAATGAAAATCAATTGAAGGATGTATGAAAAGGGACCCCATATTTTCGATATTTCTCGAGTTGCTGGTTAGTGTTTAGTGGTTATTTTGTTCTATTTTATTTTACTTTTTTCATATTTCACAACCGTGATTGTTGAATTGGTTTATCAAGTACCAATGATCTTCTAGAGTCTGTTATATATAGATATAGTTTTTATAATATTAATGTCGACCACACTAATTAAGTACCAATGATATTCTAGAAACCTTTATGAATTATTGTTGCAATTCTATCTTGGTGCATTTGGAACACCTACTCATCATGACAATATCATGTTTGGTGGTATCCCTTTTAAATATGATTAAGTCTCATACTAAGAGCTTCACACTGCTCGGGGGTCTGCGTGACACAGTCACAGGGGCGCATTCCCGGTTGAACCCAGTTCCAAGTTTGCAGCTTTAGTGGAACCCACTTCCAAGTTCACAGTCTGTGTTTAGGTGATTTTCTATCATTTACAAATTTTATTTCCGGACATTCTTAATATTTGTGGGAGTGTGTTTTTATCCAAGTTCACAGTCTGTGTTCAAGGTTTTATTTTACTTGCTCTTTAATTTTCGGTTTGATTGGTGTTGAATGGAATGTGACTTGTTTGTGTGTCAATCATTATTTGAAAATATGAATATGGATTGACGGATTGATCTGTATGCATTTTGAACCTAATGTCTGTGGTATCCTCGTTTTGTTTTGTTTCAATGTTTTTCTGAATGTGAAGAATGGGTTCATATGTTTGTTTTTGTTGCTTCAGTTTGTTGATCCTTTCCTTTTATATATCATTTAATTTAATGTTCCGTGCTCGGATTTTGGTGGTTTTGGGTCACGGCCGTGATGGATATCACGGCCGGCCGTGACGGTCTCTCGCTCGGTTGCTCTGCGAAATTCCAGTCTCTCGCGAGGCGAGCCTATGCTCGCGTCGCGAGCCCTCTGTTATGGCCGTGAAGAATTTCACGGCTGGGCCGTGATGTGCTCTGACTTGTGGTGGTTTTGGGTCACGGCCGTGATGGATATCACGGCCAGGCCGTGACAGACTCTGACTTCAGCCTTTCTTCTTTTTCAGTTTTGCTCGATCATGGCCGTGATGGGCATCACGGCTAGGCCGTGATGGGCATCACGGCTAGGCCGTGATGGACTCTGTTTGGCTCATTTTCTGCACTTTTAAAGCCCTATCTTTATCCAAACTTCATCATGGTTGATCTTGAGCATTTTACCCTTGATATCTGCAAAACAACACACGAAAACCGCCTTACC
Source organism: Sophora flavescens (assembly GCA_030762895.1). Lineage (NCBI taxonomy): Eukaryota > Viridiplantae > Streptophyta > Magnoliopsida > Fabales > Fabaceae > Sophora > Sophora flavescens. The sequence goes on along the minus strand of CM061069.1, from coordinate 147,096,138 downwards.
CGTTCATTCCTTTAATCTGTATACATTGCATGTAGACCTCAACCACTCTAAACTCAAAGTAAATATGTTTAATAAATATTTTTGTAGATCGGAAAAGCATGGATCGGAAATGGATGTCTGCCAATCGTTTAACGAAGGAGTATGAGGATGGGGTGAAAGAGTTCATTAGTTTTGCAGTTCGGCATGCGAAAAACCCTAATACAATCATATGTCCTTGTTTAGATTGTTGTTATGCAAGGCGAGTTAGTGCAGCCGATTTGGAAGAACATTAGTAACAAAATAATTACTAATGTTGATGATCAAGACCATCGAGATGTTGATATTGAAGATGATCCTTTCGTCGGGACATTACAATCACTTGAGATTGATCCAACTAGGGATGATGGTATGTATATGAGAGATGATCATGATGAGGGGCTTTTGGTCAATCCACCATTTCGTACTAATAAAGGACAAACAAATCTCAATCAAATGAAGAAAAGAAAAAGGTTGACTTAAACATGTATGTAGTGTTTGTGTTTAAATGAACTTTCTGATCCTTTTATATTATAGTTAGCATCTTCCTAAATGCTAGTGTTGATTTTGTTATTCATAGTTGTTTTATATTTTGCATCAATTAATGTTATATTAATGTCCATTGATGTTTTACTTGTATCTAATATTTTTGTAGGTAAATGGCATCTTCAAGTAATTCTAGTGATGCCAAAGCGGCGAGACGTGGGGCCAACAGTTATGAAGGCGGTCATCCGCTAGGAGTAAAGGACAAAAATTTGATGTAATTTACTTACTAATCTAAGGATTTCATAATGTTGTTTGATATCTAGATTTAATTACTTTATTATTTTTATTAGGTTGAATGGAATTCTTTGGACCAACCTATTCGTGCTAATGGTAAAATATTGAAGAGTTACATTGGGGCCGTTGTTCGAAAAACGGTCCCAATTATTTGTTCTAATTGGAAGGATGAAGCTTTGGATGGTTTCAAAGAGAGCATATGGGCTGATGTACAGGTAATTGTTAAAATTTATAAATTATATTGTAAACTATGTAAACATACTTACTTTGACACGTTGTTTATATTGTTTTGCGATGTCTTTTAATGTTGATGAATCTAGGAAAAAATTTGTACTTCAGGAAGTCTGGTAACCTACATAGGGCATTCAGAACTAGATTGACCAAACAATTTCTAAGAGATGCCAACGGAATATCAATGAGGAGCCTCCATCACAATATCCACACATATCAAGGGATGAGTGGACAGATTTTATAGCAATACGCACGAGAGATGCTCAATTCCCGGTATGTTTAATATCACGTTAGTCCTTATAATTTTATAGCAATACGTACATATGACATTAACCATGTATTAATATTACTTATATGTGTCTGAATAGAAATTAAGCAATGAAAATCGCAACAGGGCGTTAGATCCTGCATGCCCTTACAAAGCATCACGTAAGGGGTATGCTGACATTGAGGATGAATTGGTATGTATATATATATATATATATTTAACTGCATTTGTGGTAAATATGACTTTTAAACTGTTTGGTTAATTTATATTATCTCAATATACAGATACAGGAGGCGGGGCCAGAAGTTAAGAAAATTAAATGCCATATTGTGTGGAGGAAAGCCCGCGAGAACAAGGCGGGTGTAATTGACAACAAAAATACGCAGACCGTGTGGAATAAATGTGTTAGTAGACTAACGATTACATTATCAATTGTTATTTTCATATGATAATATATAATAATTTTAACATTTGCATTTCACCAATAACTATGTGTCGGGAGGAACTCACACATCTGCGGTAGAGGGGAGAGATAGAAGACTTTGGTCGCCAGGATATTCTTGCCAAAGCCATAGGTGTGCCAGAGAACCCTGGGCGTGTTAGGGGTGTGGGTTTCGCGTCTCACAAAAGATTACTTCCCACCCGAAGGTCGTGCAAGAAATAACTCGAAACGAAAAAGTGGGAGACATTGGTGTCTCAACTCTCTCGATAGATTGAACATTTTGGAAGAAAAGTGAAACAAAAGGATGATGAGGAGAGGCAAAGCTAATTTCTCAGCCCAAGCAAGCGTCAAAGATAGTTGCACTCTACCATCTCACAAAGAGCTTCCGGAGGTAATGCATGCCTTTTTTTTTTACTAGTATTGCATTCGCATCTAAATACATTCAATTGGATGCCTTAATTCACAACTTATTAATCTATCATTGGATTAGGGCGTCAACTCATGTCAGCTATATTTATCGACCCCAAACTATCGTATGGTTGTTATGGGTAAAGTATACAATGAGCCGGGTGTTACACTCGCACACCGGGACCAGTACCCTTAACCATGTGAAAGTTGGAGTTGATGTTGCAACCGAGGGGATGCGCCATTGCCGGTACCTATCGTTGATGCAGATCCGATGACAGGGAGATGCAATAGGTACTTATGTGGCATGGCCAATTGATCTCGTGGTTGTAATTAATATGGTATATAATTGCATTTTTCCACCTTTTCATATACGGCATATATGCATTACATTAGTTGATCACTAACTCGGCATATTGAAATGCAAAATTTCCAGGCACCCGCAAAAGCTAAAGGCAAGGGCAGAGTGTCCGGATATACAAAGGAGTCAATTACAACCCCAGAAAAATAAAGGAGGCAACTCGAGGCCAACCCACCTACAAATGGTTCAACTACAACTTCTCTGGAATATTTGAATTTCCTTAAAATACATGAACGAAAGAATATGAAAAATGCTGACCAATTGTACGTAGAGATGGAACAAAATATTTTTGGTCACCATTTCATTGAGATGCTCAATACTGAAAATATCAGAGAAGTTGTAAATCATGAATGGGTATCTGCCTCCGTTATTTCCGCATATATCAGGTAATAAATCAGGTTTAAAGTGTACAATATTTTTTTAGTCTTTCCATTTAAATATTGATGTCATTGGTGTAATCCATTTTTATATTTTAATTGAAGGTATTTGTATGAAGAATTGTTGCTTCCAAAGGAAATAACGAGGAGGTTTCTGTTCTTGTCCCCACACCAAACAAATACATACGGCTACTTCGGGAGGGATTCACAGACAACGTATCTAGTCACCGGTTTGCAACTAAAGAAAGAGAATATCAGCCCTTGTTTTTAGCGCCGTGCAATGTTGGGTGAGTCGCTTATCCTTTAGGACTTAATTCACAATAATGAATTACATAAAAGTTGAGGTGCTTAGGATTTGTTATCTCAACATTTTTGTAGGAATCATTTGGTCTTTGTCGCGATAAATATTGTTGAAGAGATTATTTACTATCTGGATCCCTTGTATGTTGATCCTAGGGATCGCCCAGAATTAAAGAATCTGTTCGATACGTAAGCATGTTTTTATATTTCTGATTTTCTATGATTCTGTTCGATACGTGAGCATGCGTGTGTTTGTGATGATTGAAAATATGTTTCTTAATGAAGTCTGTTTGATTTTGTGATTAGTGGTTTGCAAGTTTATCGCACAAATATCGGAGCTAAGGTGCCGCGTTTAAAGGCAACCAACATTAAATGGATTCAGATACAGGTATATTTGCAAAAACTTAATGCGCAATTAGATAAAAAAAACTATATTGATTTACTATTTTATTTTTTATAGTGCCCAAGACAACCCAACAGTACAGATTGTGGGTACTATGTCATGCGTTTCATGAAGGAGACTATCTTGCATAACCAAGTTAAAATACCAATGGTGGTATGTTGTTTACTTAGCTTTTAACTCGTGGACTCGTTCAAATGTTTTAGCAATTGTAACTTAATTTATTTAATTTTTATGTCGCAAGACTTCCCGACTTCAAATGCTCCACATACTCCACTTGCTCAACTATCTCAAGTCAAGGAAGAGTGGTGTCGCTATATTGTTGAAAAGTTCGTTTGATTATGTCAAATTGATCACAGATGAGTTGCAGCAATACTCATTGGTATGTGAATAATGCTTTATATTTATCAACCCCAAACTATCTATGTATTTGTTTTTCCTTGGTACATGCCTTCGAGTTGATGTGCCGCTGCTAGGAGAAAATAAGTTCAAACTTATTATTTTTGTTACACTTTGTTAATGCTTGATTTGAATTCTGTTTCTTGCTACAGTAGTATTTACCTAATTAGTCTGCTGTATCCCAATGTAACAGGTTAGTCTTTGTGGTGGAAATGCAGTATGTATGCTACAGAGTCTTTGGATCACATTTCGACACATTACTTTGGTGTTGTCTTGGTCTCATGAAAAACAAACAGAAGTCTGTAAATGTAGATTAATTGTAGATGTATGTTGGTTTTCCCGATTTTGGTTTCTTAAGGATTGAGATCTGGTATAGTTGCTGCACTTTGATTTTGTCTTACTCGTGTGAATTTGAATACTTTAGAAACAGAGTGGTGTACTTATATCTGGTTATATATATATATATAGTTGCTGTATAGAGTGTTGCACTTTGATTGTATAGTTACTGGTTTGCTGCACAAACACATGCAATCTTTGCATTGAACACTTATATTTTGAACACATTTTGAACAATTGTGTTGACTGCAACAATTGTGGTTTTTTGTGTAAATATGCAGGGAATAATGGATGTAAAAGTTAAGAAATCAACTTAAAAAAAAAGGGCTTTAGATAGCGTTTCCTTGTACTCACGCTATCTAAAGTCAGACTTTAGATAGCGTTTGTATAAGGAAACGCTATCTAAAGTCAGACTTTAGATAGCGTTTCCGTGTACAAACGCTATCTAAAGTCAGACTTTAGATAGCGTTTGTATAAGGAAACGCTATCTAAAGTCAGACTTTAGATAGCGTTTCCGTGTACAAACGCTATCTAAAGTCACCTATTAATAGCAGTTCCTAAATGCTATCTTTGCTAACGAGTTTTAATAGCGGTAGAATAGATAGCGGTTACAAACGCTATTAAAAGGCATACGGAAACGCTATCTAAAGTCTAATCTGTTGTAGTGTATACATGTATTCAACCTTAATCGGTGCTACAAGTGTGTCAAGCATTGATATTTTCAAATGTTCATTCTACCCAACTCTCTTTATAAATCTTAGACCTTCATTTTTACATTAAAAAGCCATATCGTCATAACCCAAAAAGCAAAAAGGGGAATGTCTAGGTAAAAGATTAGAACACACATACAAACACCCAACTGAATGTGATACTTCCAAGTAACTAACACAAACTCATACTATTCCCTAATACTTTGGAAAGCATGAATAAAAAACCCAGAATCAGATACACCTAAATTTTCAAAAATAAAAATAATTAATCTATCTTCAGACTTAATTGAAGGATATGAAAAAAACCAACAAAAGCAGAGCAAATAAAAGAAGATACAAAGATCAAAGAAGGCATGTAGATTACATTTAAGTTGTTCAGTAATAGAAGGAAGATCAGCAAAAGTAGAAGCCATGAGTGAGTGGGGCGATTCTTAGAAATGAAAAGAAAAGTGGTGAAAACAGTCGCCACCATCAACTGATAATTTCAAATGCTCATTCCTCCCATCTCTCTTTACAAATCTTAGACCTTCATAATGCCAAAATGGTGCCATATTCACTGACAATTATCATGGATAGTTTGACCAAAATTTATTTAACACTCCAAAACCCACTGAGTCCAAGCCAAAAACAATTCAAACATCATTGTTCCATCCATCCTCAGGCAATGCAATATGTAACATCCCTGGCTGCTTTATGGATTGACGACTGTCCCCACAAACCAACACGGGTCTTTTCAGCATGCTTTGTCCTCACTCACACGCTTCCTGGAAAAGATCCCAGGAGGTCACCCATGCCAGAATTGCTCTAAGTCAAGCACGCTTAACTGTGGAGTTCTTAAGTGATGGGCTTCCGAAAACAAGATGCATCTTCTTTTGGTGAGCCCATCACTTAAGAACTCCACGCTTAAGCGTGCTTGACTTGGAGCGATTCTCGGGATGGTTGACCTCCTGGGAAGTTTTCCCAGGAAGCGTGTGAGTGAGGACAAAGCATGCTGAAAAGACCCGTGTTGGTTTGTGGGGATAGTCATCAATCCATTAAGCAGCTAAGGACGTTACACAATATGTCATGTTAAAATAGGTTTTCTTGTTAATTCAGTCAAACAAAACAAACAAATAGAACAATGAGCATCATCATCTAGTACAAAAGTTTGGAGTTTGGAAAAATTTCAAACTCATGTCAAAATAAATAAATGCAGAACATCAGTGGTACATACCCAATGCAGCAAAAACTTGCACATATGTCCTTTGTCTTCTCCTTTCAATCCTCTCGCAAAAGCTTGTTGTTCTTATAGGCAGAACTGCAAAAGAAAGACAATATTATATATTATTTAAACTTGCACATCCTTCTAATCCTCTACAAACTCTTTGCTTCTTTCATTCATTTGTTGTGCTCCCTCTTTGGTCATATTCATGCACCTTCCCTAACTGTTTCTAATACGATAGGATGTATCTGTAATATGTAGCTATTTTTCACAAATAAAAACATTTGCTATTCTTTAAGACCTGCAATAAATCCTGGTGGACTTGTATTTACGCCACATATATAACCCAAAATGTGTCACTAACCATCATTGGAAAATGTGTCACCATAGGTGGCAATAGGCATTAAACCCAGAATGCAAGTGGTGATCAACACCAGCATCAACACTCAATCCTCCAACATCTATTTTTTTATAAAACAATCTTGGCTCACAAAAATTCTTCTTACCCAAAAACCAAGATGGGTGTACACCAATTTCTTTCAACCTTCAAAGTGATCCATCCCAACCCCCAACCGTAGTTGTGGATGAAATATTATGTTCTATCGATCAAAATATGGGTCGACTCTAAAATGTGACATATTGGAAAAATCTTCAAATTATATAGTACTTCAAGGAACAAACCTTTGTTTCAAAGAACCAAAAGTTTGACTCTCGATTACAATAAATTTCAAAAGAATGTATGGCTTTTTCACTTGGGTCTTGCTAAGAGAAAGTTAAGTGCATGATGAAATTTGTAACCTATGCAAAAGAATTAATAGTAAAACTAAATCAATAAGAACTCGATCGGTTCTTCCATACAAAGATAAAGATTGCAAGTTGCATAACGTATCTTATCAAACATAAATAATAAGTTGTCTTTTCCCAACTCTATTGTGTTCTCACTGTCTTTCTTCCCTCCACCCTTCTCTCCCGTTTCTTTGAGTTTTTTTTAAATGTTAAACACCCTTCTCTCCTGTTTCTCTGTTTTTTTTTAGATGTTAAACACACTCTTCATGTCTTGGTTCCTAATTTAGCTACTCCTTAATTAATATTTGTGAAAAGTGTTTAAACACTCCCTAAATGGAATAAGACAATCTACAATTGGGCTGAAGGTTAAACTTCATATATCTACTCTCTATATTTGTAAGAAGGCTATGTCGGGACAGTTGGCTTGGAAGCACTTGAAAGTTTGGATTTCCTCTTCGCCGAGCTCTCACCATGGTGTTGTCATTGTTCCTTCAACCTGGAAGTAAGGAGTTTCTGATCCACTGCTACATTTGATTTTGCCTTAACAATTTTCTTCTTATTTGCAATCCTTGCTTGCTTGATCCTGTGTAGTGTCAAAGGAGTGACCAATAGTTTTATCTTTAGAGCTTTGCTCATTTATTCCCTCCAACCAAACATCTACTATTCATAAAACAATTTATAACAAACTACGCATGTATCAGTCCTCCATGCAATTAGCAAAACCATTAATCCATGATACATGTTCTACCATGAATTTGTAGAAATTAGAAGGGAACAAAAAGGATTAACATACATGTTTTGTTATCTGATGTTAAATAGAAGCAATATTTTCCTTTTATCTTCAAGTTAAGAAGGTGAAAAAAATTTAACAACCCATACATTTCCATATATTTATCTAGCCACTTTCTATCCCCAGGAATGTTCTTGTGCCTTTGCCATAGCCACTACCCTTTTATGGAAGCTTCGCACAACAGAAAAACATTCGAAAAGAAAAAAAACAATTGAGCCTTTGGTTTTCATTACTCAAGCAGCCTGTCCTATTTGAGGGTAAATGTGAAAGAATATTATACATCAAGTGAAAGGAACATGAAAATTTACATAAGCGAAAGATGAATATAAGGGAACATGTCAAAGTACGTATGTTTTTTTACATGAAAAACAAGGCATTAAAATACAATAAACTTTAATCAAAAGCAATAAGATGAATATAAGGGAATTTTTAAACAATAATAGGAAACAAATTAATTATATTACTAAAAAGGAAAGTTTAAAACTCTCAATTTTAAACTCAAAATAAATTATTTTGAAACAAAATATCCAACATAATTATATAGCAGATGCATTTCATAATTCATTGAGGATAAATTGCCATCAAACCTGCTAAAGAATTTATTGTTTCAACGTGTGATCCGATCTTAATACATTTGTCCTTCAAGTTTATGTCTCCCAGTAGGATCAAAACTATAACGAAAATATAATGTATTCGGTCAGTTGTATTATCTACAAAGAAGATATTTTTGAAAGATAAAAGGTTAACTTACTTTTGTAAACCAACCGTGAACAACGTCCAAGTTTGGTCCCACTACGGAATGCAGAAGGCATGTTTCCTAATGCATATCAGGGTCGCTGTTAAACACAATTGTCATTAAGGGGTAATTCTAAGCCAACTTGGTGTTGGTGTAGTTCTCATGGCAACATCTATAACCAGATAATACATATACCACCAATTAAATCATGTGAGTTATACAAGAAAAGAAAAACAAACTCCAAAGTAAACTTTACCAAATATTTCGGCAGAGATGCATCCTGATATTATCTTGGGCCCATAATCATTTTTATGTTCAGGCAAGAAGGACCAGGGAGTCTCAGAGAAGAGATATCTAGTCATTTCTGTCATTTCTGTATGACCCTTGTCTAGGGCCAGAATTAACGGGATGTTCTCTAGATTGGTTCTTGTAATCAAGAGCTCATTCCCTCCTTTGTTGACGATATACTCTGCCATTTTCTTGTCATCTGTCACTTCAGCTGCAATGGCAAGTGCTGTGTATCCCTTGTGGTCTTGCATCCTGAGAAATCCTACATCTCCTAACTTAGTTAACTCTTTTACCATCTCTACTTGCCCTGCAGCAACCGCAACGTGGAGAACTGTCCTCCTTGTAGAGGATGAAGTCCAAGAAATCACACCAGGAACACTCGATAAGTAAGATTTTACTTCATTCCAACGCCCTTTTTTTACGTTAATGTGGAGCTTGTAAATATCACTGTCACTTGTAAGTACTTGAATATCAATAGCCGCCATTATCTGCTCACTACACATATTTTAACTTTTTGAGCTAATCTTTCCCTCAAATCACGTAAAACCTTAGCAATGTGAGATTTAAAGAGAAACATACCTGAGCGTTGAAGCAACAAACAAAATGAATGAAGAGCAGCAGAAAGGAGAAGAGGGAATGAGAGCTGAGTTGTTGAGAGAGAGAGAAATATTAGAAAATCGGGCTCCTTGCAATTCAGAAAATCTAAGCGATACCACAGAAAAGAAGAACTCAAAAGAAAAAAGAAAAGGAATACCTAAAAAAAAAAGCTTACAGTGGCAGTGTGGCTGAGGATGGGCGATGTTATGGTGGAAGAGAGCGAGCAGGGGAAAGAGAGAGGAGAAGGGTCTCTGGAAGAGAGGAGAAGAGGGAATGAAGGCTGAATTTTTGTGAGGGAGAAAGTGATAGCTTATGTTGAGTGAGTGTAACTTTAATAGAGGGAAAAAATTGCAGAGACATTGTATTTAATTATTGATGGTGATTTGTGAGTGAAAGAAATTTAAATTAAATGGAGAAGCTTTTGGGATATGAAATCCGAAAATTTTGGGTGAAATATCGGAGTGAGATTTAGCAGAAAATAATATCATGATATGATATGATATTTATAGTAAATGATTTTGATTCGTCTCGTTACCTACTATAGTAAATGATTAAGATAATTTATATTAAAAAATTTAAAAAGAGTATGCAATTATCCATAACTGTTTCAAGGTTTCTTTATTTTGAGTTCAGTAGAAAAATATGGATAACTAATGTTTATATGAAAATAATAAAATAATATATAGTATTTTTTATATTATAAGAAAATAATATTATTTACAATTTTTTCCGCGATCCATGTATATATTAAAAAACATTCTTTAGAGGGGCCACCCGCTTAGACGCGTAACAGTATGCAGGAGATTAGTCTCTCACCTATTAGTTGGGAGGACACTGCAGGAAAAAACAATATAGATATAGCATATGAATAACTTACGTTTATATAAAATTAATATAATAATATATAATTAATTATATTCATATTATAGGATCATAATATTATAACAAATAATCAAAATAAACATATGTGTCTCGAGGGATTAGTCTCCGCAGTTGCGCATGGAGGATACCCTGAGAAACAAAAAAAAAATCATATATGTGTTTTTTAGTAATAATTCATTATAACTGATACTTAAGATTTGATATTCGTTCGCACTTATATAGATAAATTAATTTTTTTATTTGATCGGGTATCCTACATTTAAAACGGTGAGACTAACCCTTGGATCGATGTGTTGTTAGGTAAAGTCTTCCCTGAAGTGTCAACTCTATAATTCATACAATTGACCGTCCAGATATACAAGCCTCCGCTACTACTGCAACCAACTTTTGAGAATCAATTATGATTTTTGAACACAAGTGTCTCCTTTGCTTTTTTATTATATTTTTGAAATACGTGTATACAAAGATGATAAAAAATAAGTGAGAGATAGAAATAAATAATACGGTGTCACATACAATGTCTAAATTTTGTGTTCAAATAACACAACTCTTTGAGAATATGTAAACTAATATTTGTACCCATGATAAGATTATCCAATAGTTAGATAAAAATAATTTGAACTTAATGTAATTTATGATATGATATGTTTCTCAATATTTGAAATTCAAAATATGGGATTTATATTGAAATTAAATATCACTAATTAGGGGGAGGGATATATCATGTAGATATTATTGTTAATTACATTTGATATTTTCGATATTTAGCTCATCATAAAAAATCAAATGAATATGTAAATGATTAATGATTATGAAAGTTATACCCATAATAAATAATGAATTTTTTTTTGAGAAAATATAATGAAATAATGTTAAGAATAATCAAATTTGACAATTGAGCTTGTTTTTCTACATTCAATTTTTATAGTTTATTATTTAAATTAACATTACTAATCATTCAAATATAATATTGGCGCTGTAAAACAATAATAATAATAACAATGAGACAAATCCTCCTTCAAAAAAAAAACAATGAGACAAATTTAATTCAATAACTTATTAATAATATAAGATATTAAATATTAAGAAATAAATAATGATACAAAAAAAAGCAAAATTATGTTTTCATTCATGAGAATCTTCTTAAACTCACACTCAACGTAATTTGAAATGTATGTAATATAATATAATATAATTTATGATATGTTTCTCAATATAATTTTTTTGGTCAAAAATATGTTTCTCAATATTTGAAATTCAAATTCTTCAAAAAAAAAATTGAAATTCAAAATATGGGCTTTATATTGAAATTAAATATCACTAATTATGGGAGAGATATATCACGTAGATATTATTGTTAATTACATTTGTTATTTTCAGCATTTATTTCATCATAAAAAATTAAATGAGTATGGAAATAATTAATATCTTTATCTTTATCTTTATCTTTTATTATTATTATTATTATTACTAGCGGCAAGACAGGCACTCACGTGCCTGTCTGGCCGCATTTCTAATTCTTTTACTCGTCTTTATTGTATAGATTTATCCAACTTTACAATGTGACATAATAATGTAAACACACATTATATACATCACTGCGTTAATAATATCATGTTACAAATAAATGTAAAAATAAATAAGATACATATTTTAATAAAAAACAAATCCAAGATACCAAATATAATTTAGTTACAACTATTATTTGACATCGACATCTCGGCATTTAGATTTATAAGGAGATTAAGTAATGATCGATTTTCAGGAGCTTTTGCATTTCCCTGCATTACAAACAAAATAAATTTATAATGTTAATTTTTGTTAGATAAAAAGTAACAAAGCATATCAAATTTTTTAAAAAAAAAACATCATTTACTTCTAATAGTTGCTTAGCTTGTCACGATTCTCAAAAAATCTTCACACTTTTTTTAATTTCATCTTTAATGTTTTTTTGTTTAATAAACCAAAAATTAAATAAAAAATGTGAGACTAAAATTTGGAACCATCATTATCGTAATCATTCATAACAAATATTATGTATTATTAAAATAAAATATTACATTCTCAAGTAAGACCATTTTTTGTTTCAAATGTGTTGAGCTATCACGACTTCTTTTGCTTGGTAATGTAGCTTCAAGTTTCCTAATAAGTTTTTTTTTAAAAAAGATAGTATTTTAATAAATTGTGGAAATAATACAACTTATTATATAGTAAATATGTATATTATCATATCGAATACAATACATAATACATTACCTTTCTAACCTTTGAGCCCACAATTCTCTTTTTACCATGTTCCATAGTTGAGTCTTATCTGCTGTTACTGTCGAACCCCACCAAAAGAGTATATCTTTAGATGATGTACCTGATTATCAAAAGATTAGAATATTAGTTTTTTATACAACGACATAATATGAAGTATCTAATATAAATTTATAATTCACCTTGTTGTCAACTGGGCATATAAATGCGATTGATTGCTCAGCCTTCAATATTTTCCATAGTTTTTGACAGTTGTGATCCTATCATTTTTTTAGTCGAATTGTTAATAGATTGATATGGAAAAATATTTTTAAAAAAGTTGTTCACGTGAACTACCTGCTTGATATGCATGCGCACTTGCCCGAAATATTTGTCATCGTCTCTTGCAATAAACGGTAATATATTTGAAACGGTAATTTAGTCGAATTGTTAATAGATTTAGGCATGTTAAAAAAGTCAGTCAGCTACAACAATTTCTTTCTATATGCATAATAATATATTAAGCAACTAGAGAAACCAATAGCTTGATACGGTAATCTATTTGAAAACAGCAATTCAACCACATGCTAATTAATATACATGCATGTCTTGCATTTCTTCTTAGCATGACCAAAAGGTTTCACCATTTAAATGACACAGGGATATGATCAGATGAATAAGACACTGTCATTTGTTTGAAACTTTGATCCAACTTCCATATTAAATAAGCCACCATAAACCCAGATTGCGATTTCTTTCAGTCATATATATACATGTATTCAACCTTAATCGGTGCTGCAAGTGTGTCAAGCATTGATATTTTCAAATGCTCATTCCACCCATCTCTCTTTACAAATCTTAGACCTTTATTTTTACTTTAAAAATCCATATCATCGTAACCCAAAAAGCAAAAAGGGGAATGTCTAGGTAAAAGATTAGAACACACATACAAACACCCAACTGAATGTGATACTTCCAAGTAACTAACACAAACTCACACTATTCCCTAAGACTTTGGAAAGCATGAATAAAAAAACCCAGAATCAGATACACCTAAATTTTGAAAAATAAAAATAATGAATCTATCTTCAGACTTAATTGAAGGAAATGAAAAAAATCAACAAAAGCAGAGCAAATAAAGGAAGATACAAAGATCAAAGAAGGCATGTAGATTACATTTAAGTTGTTCAGTAACAGAAGGAAGATCTGCAAAAGTAGAAGCCATGAGTGAGTGGGGTGATTCTTGGAAATGAAAAGAAAAGTGGTGAAAACAGTCTCAACCATCATTTGAAAATGTGTCCCCATAGGTGGCAATATGCATTAAACCCAGAATGCAAGTGGTGATCAACACAAGCATCAACACTCGATCCTCCACCATCTATCTTTTTATAAAACAATCTTGGCTCACAAAAATTCTTCTTACCCAAAAACCAAGATGGATGTATACCAATTTCTTTCAGCCTTCAAAGTGATCCATCCCAACCCCCAACCATAGTTGTGGATGATATATTATGTTCTATCGATCAAAATATGGGTCAACTCTAAAATGTGACATATTGGAAAAACCTTCAAATTATATAGTAATTCAAGGAACAAACCTTTGTTTCAAAGAACCAAAAGTTTGACTCTCGATTACAATAAATTTCATAAGAATGTATGGCTTTTTCACTTGGGTCTTGCTAAGAGAAAGTTAAGTGCATGATGAAATTTGTAACCTATGCAAAAGAATTAATAGTAAAACTAAATCAATAAGAACTCGATCGGTTCTTCCAAACAAAGATAGAGTTTGCAAGTTTCATAATGTATCTTATCAAACATAAATAATGAGTTGTCTTTTCCCAACTCTATTGTGTTCTCCCTGTGTTTCTTCCCTCCACCCTTCTCTCCTGTTTTTTGTTTTTTTTTAATCTTAAACACCCTTCTCTCCTGTTTCTCTGTTTTTTTCGATGTTAAACACACTCTTCATGTCTTGGTTCCTAATTTAGCTACTCCTTAATTAATATTTGTGAAAAGTGTTTAAACACTCCCTAAATGGAATAAGACAATCTATAATCGGGCTGATGGTTAAACTTCATATCTCTACTCCCTATCTTTGTAAGAAGGCTATGTCGTGACAGTTGGCTTGGAAGCACTTGAAAGTTTGGATCTCCTCTTCACCGAGCTCTCACCATGGTGTTGTCATTGTTCCTTCAACCTGGAAGCAAGGAGTTTCTGATCCACTGCTGCATTTGATTTTGCCTTAACAATTTTCTTCTTATTTACAATCCTTGCTTGCTTGATCCTGTGTAGTGTCAAAGGAGTGACCAATAGTTTTATCTTTAGAGCTTTGCTCATTTATTCCCTGCAACCAAACATCTACTATTCATAAAACAATTTATAACAAACTACGCATGTATCAGTCCTCAATGCAATTAGCAAAACCATTAATCCATGATACATGTTCTACCATGAATTTGTAGAAATTAGAAGGGAACAAAAAGGATTAACATACATGTTTTGTTGTCTGATGTTAAATAGAAGCAATATTTTCCTTTTATCATCAAGTTAAGAATGTGAAAAAAGTTTAACAGCCCATACATTTCCATATATTTATGTAGCCACTTTGTATCCCCAGGAATGTTCTTGTGCCTTTGCCATAGCCACTACCCTTTTATGGAAGCTTCGCACAACGGCAAAACATTCGAAAAGAAAAAATAATTGAGCCTTTGGTTTTCATTACTCAAGCAGCATATCCTATTTGAGGGTAAATGTGAAAGAATATTATACATCAAGTTAAAGGAACATGAAAATTTACATAAGCGAAAGAGCAATCGAGATAGAGTAGCAACAAAAATGATAATGGCAGCTAATCAAGCATATGAATAATATTTTGTTCCTGAGTTATCCCCCCACCTTTATAAGGTATTTTCCTGCACATGAATCAATGGCAACATGTGATTCATTGTGTTGTAGTGTCAGATCACCCTGTTGACAGTTCCAGGATCATAACCAAGTACTAAGATAAAGCTCATACTTTTCGGTTGTTGTAAGAAACAATGCTTCAATGACACAACAAATAAACATCTTTATATAAACAAAGCTTCAAACATATCCAATCAAAAGCTAGGAACTAAGGAATACTACAAAGAGCTAACCTGGAACATTACATCGAAAGATCCATATACAACAACACACGCAACCATGTAACTTGTTGTCTATAATCATGAAAATAACCATGTAAGTCCACAAACCATATATATAACTGCATACTAATTATCAATTATAAGAATTCAGACTCATACCTGCTTCTGCTTGGTCTGTCCATTTTTACCACCAATGGTAGTAACAATTATATGTCCTTTTTCTGTCCCATTTCCATCTAATATAGAGGCTTCCATCTCCTGCATTTAATTAAGCAAGTTTAGACATAAAAAACTCAATATTCAACAATGTGCTTCTTACAAAAAATGCAATGAAGGTTAAATAAAAAAGAAAAAGATGAAAGCTTTTTTTTTACCTTCTCATACTTAATGTTATTAAATCAATGGAAAAATATACATCCAATGAGAAGAGGCCAAAAAATTCCGCATCAACAACTACACAATTGTGACACCCTAATTCGGGTCATCACATGGTTACCCGTTTGCGGAAATAAAATTTAATTTGCTGGTTGGTTTCGAAAAATAATGTTTTCTCGACGTTCATCTTTTCAAAATATGGTGATAATTTTTTTTTATTTTAACCTCATAACATCAACAACGTAATCGAATCACACTTAAATACATAATGTATATAAGTCATACAACTATACTGCCTCATATGTTTTCCCACCTAAATCATAATCAGTTTTATCCTCAAAACACAATATATCATAATAGGACCTAAGCTGGTCAAAACTAACAGACACTACAGCCAATAGGAGCAGCACAGCATGCCTCGAACTAGACAACCTTCTTCTTCTTGTAGGGATCATACCCCTTGTACGACTCTAATATGTTTGTAAGGGTGAGACGCCAATATATGGATTTATCACAATAACTAAATGCGCAACACAAAAGAAGGCACATACACATACACATATACATGTTCATAACAACATAAGCATTCATATTATAGCATATCGTTTATCAATGGGTTCCACACCCCAAACATCATCGTTGGAAAACTATGCATGAACACTCCAATACATCATCTAAACATTCACACTTAATCTCATGAGATATCTCCAACCTCGTGATGAGTTGATCAGACTCGATTGTTACCGGCACACAGCCACAGGCACACAGCCAAAACCCATCGCACATTGTCCAACATCGTGGCACAGTGATAACAACGTAGATGGGGTCTCATTGTCCACCCGGCACAATGAAGAACATCGTAGGTATGATCTACCATGACGCCGCAAGGTAATCACTCGTATGATCATGGCACGTTTGCCAAATGCATGCAAGAAAAACATTTTATTCTCAACACTTTTCTTCGTGTTATATCTTTATTTGTCAAGGCTCTCAAAAGCATACGACCCATCATCATTTTAAACATCAAATCTCTCAAAAGCTTACGACCCATCATCGTTTTAAAACATCTTTACAACTTTTATTAACAACACAGGACCTCAAAGTCCGAGTGCTCAATCACGAAGCCCCTAGACCTTGCAATCAGTCTTAGGTTCGTGGTAATAGAAAACATCTCAAAATGTTTTAACTTCTTTAAGTAGATACCCAGTCTACAACACAACGAACCTTAATACCCCGACGTCTCGGTTATTAAGTTCCATATCATCGTTTACATCGTTTTTCGTCTGTGAAAAACAAATCCAAAATAAGATAACGTCATAAGAACACTAGCACCCCGACATCTCGGTTACTAAGTTCTATATCGTCATTTACGTCATTAAGTAAAACTCATTTACAGAAAATCCTTTCTACTTGAAATTCGTTTGTAAAACGTCAAATCATCAAGAACTCTTTTACTAGAACTTCAACTCAAAAAAATAAATCAATTCAGATTAAATCTCTTCTCGAAATAAGTACTGTTGTTTTTAAACTTTCATCATAAATAATTTCGAAACTTGCCGTCGTTTATCATTTTCCAAGAAAACGTTTTAAAGTCAAACTTTGACTTTTTTTTAAATAAATATTTTTAAAATAAATTAATTTTTTTAAAATAATTTATTTTCGAATATTAATTTCACAAAATAACTTTTTATAATATTACGAAATTTATTACGTAAAAATTAGCAGTACAAAAAAAATTCACAGTTGCGCTTTTACCGTGACTCATAAATTACTTTTACACTAATAAATCATTAAAATAATAATATTTCTCAAAACTCATTATTCTTCCAAAACAATATTTTCCACCACTATTATATTCCAACATTTCCCATAAAACATTGAATATAATTTTCACAGCTTATTAAAGCTTTTATCTGATTAATCGGTTGTGCACTGACCATTGTCAGGCCTCTCAAACAACATTCAACAACATCATCAAAATTATATCACCAGGAAGATCATGCATCATAGCAATAAAATATACTACTGCAGATAATTAAATAAATTAAGAGCAGATCAATCACAGATACACAGATAAACAACACAACATAAACAAATAACCACAACCACATATAAATAATATTGACACTAAAAGCATATGGTTATTGAGAAAAATCCCTCAGGTAAGCTCCCCTTACCTCTTGAAGCTCCTCGGTGAAATTAAAAGAACTCTGTCGGTTGTTGGAAACCCTCGTACGCCGTAAAACAATTAACCTTCAACAACACATCCAATCAATCAATAAAAACAAGCAAAACAAACACCTAATCCTCTCTAATAGGTCACGGCCTCCTTAGAGTTTTGTGGCTCAAAATCTCCAAACTTGCTTAAGTCATGGATCAATGATCCTAATATACATAAGGAAATGGATTAAGGCTAAACAACAAAGTTAAGAATCAAAACCATCCTAACCCTCTAAATGGTAGATTCGATCAACACAAGGACATAGGGTTAGGGTTTTTAGTTTAATGAACCAACTAGGATTCAACAAGTATACAAGTATGTATGATGAAAGACATGATCATACATCAAAAACAAGAACAAAAACTCCATCCATCCTTTCCTCTAGGATTCGGCCAAGATGGGTTTCAAGAGAAGAAAATTTTTTATCATCACATGCTCTTAGATACATACAATATACATGATTATAAGAACATAGGAAGTGGTTTCAACATCATGAGATTTTTCTAGAATTTGTTATGAATTTTCAAAGTTCTAGATCTAGAAACTTAAAAGTGATGAACATAGATGAAATAGACTTTGAATCATGAAACTTATTGAAGAACATAGACATGATTAGGGAAGGAGAATAGGATTCGCCTCTTGAAGATCAAAAACAAGTGAAGATCCAAGGACTTGCTTCACAAAATCAAGCTTTTGTGTTCTAAGTGTTCTTGAGAGAAAAGTATGAGATTTGGAGAGAAAGATGTCATGAAATGAAAGAATGAAATTGCCTAAGTGTGTGATGATGAAGGAGCCGTGAGTTTTAGGGGCAATTTGGTCCAAATTTACAATGGCATGGATTGAAAAATTCATGAAGAGCCAAGGGTAAAATCGTCATTTCCATGCAAAATATTCCTTTGTCATAAATGTGCCATTATGGCCATTATGACGCGGATAAGATCATCATAAATGCCTGTCACATCAGTCAAATCCGTCACCTCAGCCCCGTTGCTGACTCCCTGGTTCATCTGACGCCGGTTTTTCCTAGAGATATTTTGATGTATTCACCCGCAGCAAATATAATATTATATTTTTTACGCTAAATTTTTCAAAACTTCCAGTATCGTAGAAAATATGATAAAAACATTATTCATCTCGTTCACGAATTAAAATTAGGTTTTCTGAGCAGTAAACTTTTACTGTCAGTGAAAATGCAGATCGGGTTCCGTCTGAATTTTTAACCCAAAATTTCATCGTAACCCTATAATATAAAGCATGATATAGAAATGATAGTGGTTTACCCAAAATCATTTTCTAAGTCTCGGATAAAAATATATGTTTATATATTTATTACCGATATTAGGAAGCAGCAAAAATCGGGGTGTTACAACAATCATTGAAGAGACAGATGTTGTTGTTTTCCCTTTGTTACATTCCCCAATAATAAATCAAGTTTGAGACATGCCTAAAGTATTTTTAATAATTGTTTCTTATGATGACTAAAAAACCGGAAAAGTTTACAGTTTTTAGGAATGTCCATCCTTTTAATTAAAAAAAACAAACAAACAAACAATGAACACATATTCATTGAACCATTTAATGATCAAAATCTATTGAATAGAACCAAATCAACCAATGGCTTTGCTTAACCTTAACAATAAAAAGTAAAATGCTTGACCTTAACTCTTATAAAGTTGAACCCATAATAGTTACAAAAACTCAGATAATAAAAACAACAATTTGCCTTCAAATGATAAATTTAGATGAACTAAAGATAAAGAGAGAGATGGAAGGAGGTCACAAAAATATATATTGCATTATTAGTTCTTCTCACCACGTATACCTGTTGATCCACTCCCCGGGAGCCACCGTCATCGGAAAACCATCATCGAAAATCTGCATCGCATGCAGCACTAAGCCCTGCGTATTCGACAGCACTATACTCCTATACACAGATTCATCACTCTCCGCAATTTGTGACTGTTGCATCTGTATCTGAATTTCAATAGCGTTCGCATTTCCGTTCCTTAATCAGTCACAACTATGAAACTGAATGAAACAAAAAAAAAACAAAAAAAATGAAAAATCAATGAAACTGAAGAGAGTGTGTTTGAAAGTGTTTGTGCGTGAGTTTTTCTTTTCTTTTCTTTTCCTTTGTTGGTCTTCTGTGGCAAGTGTCGGAGAGAAGGGGTAGGAAGAAATAAAGAAAAAAAGGCGAAAAGAGCATTGGAAATTTACCAGATCCACTCCCTATCACGCCCCGCCTCAGTCGTGACTCAGGACAATTAAATTCGCTCCCCATACTCCGCTGTGACACCGCCTTGCCCTCCTCTCCTCCACCGTCTTCCGTCTTCCTCTATGCACGTCCACTATCCATCGTTCACTATTGGTTTTAATGAGTATGGTTAATCAAAATAAGGAGATGGGGTCATAGGGTTGGTTACGTGGGAGGAATTGTGCGGTTGGTGGAAAAATTAAAAAATAAGCTAAAGTATAAAGGTTAAATCTCTAAAATTAAAAAATTGACACCAAATAACTGTTCTTTTTTGAACTCTGCCATTATCTTTTAGTATAGATAAATGTACATTTGTGCTTAATTATTATAGTTTTATTATAGATTAATCAAATTAATCAAAGTCAATATAGTTTATAGGTTTATTATGGATTTAGTATTTCTTTTGGGATTGATTTTTATTACCAAGTTGTTGTTCCTTTTCTTTTTACTCTTATCTCTCTCTTTGTATCAGCTTGATTTTGTAACACCCTGATTTTCGCTGCTTCGTAATATCGGTAATAAATATATAAACATATATATTTTTATCCGAGACTTATAAAATGATTTTAGACAAACCAAGGTCATTTCCATGTTATACTTATTTTCATAAGTTACGGGGAAGTTTTTGGGTTGAAAATTCAGACGGAAGTCGGTGTGCCGTTTTCTAGATTTTCACTGACAGTAAAAGTTTACTGCTCAGAAGACCTAATTTTAAGTTGTGAACGAGATGAAAAATGTTTTTATTGTATTTGCTATGATAATGGAAGTTTTGAAAATTTTGGTAAAAAAATAAAATAATTTACGTTTTACGGGCGGAATATGTAATCGGGTAGACGACGGAGTGGATTTCGGAGTTTCTAAGAGCCGATAAAGAGTTTATCTTAGGATTTTGAGATGATTCATGGGGATGAATCATATTTTTAAGTCTAGAAGGTTTTTCAGGATTAAAGTGAAAATTTGGGAATTTTACGCTTTAGTCCCTGAACTTTTTGTTAATTACCCTTTTGTCCCTGAGTTAGTTTCTAAGTTTTTCCAAGTGAATTGGGCTAGAATCCTTGTCCCAAATTCATAGATGACCGTGGCTTTGAGGCCCAAATTCCTTACCCATGACTTAAGTTTCATAAAGCCCATTTGAAGCCATATAAGTTTCCTATCTTAAGCTTAATGCTTAAATCTTTAAGTGGGCCCCACAAAGATGAAATCAAGCCCAAATTCCCTAGGCCCATGCGCAAGCCCAATATGGAGTGAAGGTTGCCCTCATCTTGGATGAGCAAAGAACATTCTCGAATTGTCTACTACATTCCACACCATTCTACATTCTTCCACATTATTCTACTATTGTTTCAAATCTTCTTCAACAAGCTAGGTTTTCCTAAGATATTTATGACAAGAATTCAGCCAAAAGTCATCAAGATAAGACCACATTTATTGTGGCAAAAAGTCATCATGACAATTTAATGACAATTTGCAAACTAGTTCTTAAACTTATGGAATCTTTGCAAAATGGTCCCTATGAGTTATTTGCACTTTAATCCTTTGAAAAGCCACCTCCTTTCTACTTAGTCCTCAAAAGTGGCGCAGCCCACATGCCTATAAATACCCTTCCTCACCTTTCACTTAGTTTTTATTGCCTTTTGTTCAAAAACCTAAAGTTCTTAAGTCTTTGAATGTCAAGTTTGTGAAGAAAGTTCTTGGATCTTCACTTGTTTTTGATCTCCAAGAGGTGAATCCTATTCTTCTTCTCTAATCATGTCTATGTTCTTCAATCAATTTCTTGATTCAAGGCTTATATCATAGTTGTTCATCACTTTTAAGTTTCTAGATCTAGAACTTTGAAAATTCATAACTAATTCTAGAAAAATCATTTTGACATGAAACCAATTGGTATGATCTTATAATCATCTCTATTTTCATCATCTAGAAGCATATTATCATGAGAAATTTCTTTCCCAAATTTCTGGTTTTGGCCGAAACCCTAGTTCTTGGAACTAGATGAGTTTTGGTCAAAGTTTTCCTTAATGATCTTGTTAATCAAACTCCTAGTATGTATGCCTTATAAATCCAAGTTGGTTTATTAAATTAAGAACCCTATCCCTATGAACATGTTGAGGCCGAATCCTTGTATAAAAGAGTTAGGAAGTTTTGAGTTTGAAACTTAGTGGTTTAGTCACTAATCTATGATTTAGGTTAATTAAGGACCATTAATCTATGACTTAATCATGATTAGCAATTTTAAGGATTTTGAACCCTAAAAGTCAGCCCTAGGCCGAAACCTAATCCTCATGAATTAGGTATGTTGTGGTTTGATTTGATTGCAATTTGTTTGAAGGAATCAATCGGGTTGGTTTGACCTAAAGCCGACGGAGGGAACCGGATTAAATCGGGAGGTTGTTTGAAAACGTTAGTTGAGTCTTCAAGAGGTAATGGGAGCTTACCTGAGGGATTTTCTCTATAACCATTTGCTTTTAGTGTGGCTTATATGATTTATATGTGGTTTGTGATTAATTGTTTATGTTGTTTATGATGTGTTGATTTTCTGTGTATCGGTGATTGATCTGCTCTGAATTATCTGCAGTAGTATATTATGTTGTTATGATGCATGATCTGCCTGGGGATATAATTATGATGATGTTGATGATGTTGTTGAATGTTGAATGTTGTTTGAGAGGCCTGACAGTGGTCAGTGCACAACCGATTAATGAGATAAAAGATTTAATAAGCTGTGAAAGTTATATTCAACGTTTTATGGGAAATGTTGGAATATAGTAGTAGAGGAAAATATGATTTTGGAAAAATAATGAGTTTTGAGAAATATTATTAGTTTAATGATTTATTAGTGTAAAAGAAGTTTATGAGTCACGGTGAGAGCGTAACCGTGAAATTTGTTTTTGTACTGCTGATTTTTACGCAAGAAATTATGAAATATTATAAAAAGTGATTTTGTGAAATTAATATTCGAAAAGACCTTATTTATTATATATGAAAGTTATTTTAGAAGAAATGTCAAAGTTAGACTTAAAGACGTTTTCTTTGAAAATGCTAAACGACGGCAAGTTTCGAAATCATTTACGGCAAGAGTTTAAAAACAAGAAGACTTATGTTGAAAAGAGATTTAATTTGAATTGATTTATTAGAGTTGAAGTTTCAATAAAAAGAAGTTGTTGATGATTTGACGTTATTTTGGAAAAAAATGTGTTTCCAAAGGAAAAGTGGATTTTTTTATGAATTGACGTTTTATAAACGAATTTCAAGTAGAAAGAATTTTCGAATGATGAAAAAGAGATGAAAAAGAGATGAAAGATGTAAAATGAAGTAACAGATGTAAAACGAAGTAACAGATGTAAAACGATGAAAAAGATGTAGAAAGATGTAGAAAGATGTAAAAAGATGTAAAAGATGTAAAAGACACTAGTGCAGAAAAGGGATTCTACATCGGAGTTTACACATCGGTTTAGTAGAAACCGATGTGTAAAACGAGGCGGTGGCATTTTTGAAATTAAAACGAAAGTATTACACATCGGTTTAGAGAATAACCGATGTGTAAAACTTTTCCACATCGGTTATTTATAACCGATGTGTAAAATTAAAATAAAAAAAAATAAAACTCGGAATTTTTAACATTCAACATCGGTTCTTTTTGAACCGATGTGTAAAATGGTGAGTAACCACATCGGTTTTTATTTAACCGATGTATAAAATTATAAATAAAAAAAAATAGAAATTAAAATTTTACTTTTACACATCGGTTTTAAATAACCGATGTATAAAATTTAAAAAAAAATTGGGAATTAAAAGTTTAAGGTTTACACATCGGTTTCAGGATAACCGATGTGTATAATATGGTTAACCACATCGGTTTATGGCATAACCGATGTGTAATACTGCCAATTTTTATTCTGTTCCGCGCGCTATCCCTCCATTCTTCAGTTTCGAGTTTTGCTGAACCCTAAAACAGAAAACACCCTTTGCTCAGTTCATTCCTCACCTTGTGCTTTACCTTTGCGTTTGGATGCTCGCCTCACCTCGCTCCGTCCGCTTGCCGCCATTGCTTCATTCTCTCGGTGAGTGCTTCCTCCATTTTACTTTGCTTCACTTTCCCTTCACCTTGCTTCATTCTCCAAAGTATTCACTTTGTTCAGTTTGTTGTTGTGGTTCATTCACCGATGTGTATGGGTAATGGATTCACTTTGTTCAGTTTGTTGTTGTTGTTCATTCACCGTTATGTTGTTTCGTTTTTTTCTACCAAAGCATTGCACGGTACTCATCTCCTCTCGCTAACGCGCGGCCTCCGCCGCCTCCGCCTCCGCTCGCTTCTCGCTTCTCCCTCCCATCTCTGTCTCTCAAGGCGTGAAAGGTATTTTTCTTTTACTTTTTTGTTTATAGTTCTATCTCTGTCTCCTAATGTATGATATGGTTGTGGTGATGTGGGGTTTCGGAAGAAAGGGATAGAGCTTCTTTTGAAGATGTTTGTGAAGGTTTTGCTGGGTCTTGGGGAAGATATAGATAGGGAAGGTCTTAGAAAGACACCATTTGGAGTTCCCAGTGTCCTTTTTCCCTTTTTCCCTTTACTGGTTGTTCTGTCATGGTCGTGACCACCATCACGGCTAGGCCGTGATCAGTTCTGCCTGTGAGGGTCTAGTTCTGATGGCATTTCACGGCCGTGATGGGCAACACGGGCAGGCCGTGATAGGTTCTGCCGTGGAGGTTACATTATCGGGTTGTCCTGTCACGGCCGTGACCACCATCACGCGCTGGCCGTGATCGGATTCCGATGTGAGGGTCTGGTTCGGGTTGGCATGTCACGGCCGTGATGGCCATCACGGCCAGGCCGTGATAGGTTCTCGCTTTGGAGGTTGCTTCACCGGTTGGTCTGATGTCACGGCCGTGTGACCACCATCACGGCTAGGCCGTGATCGATTCTGCTGTGTGAGGGTCTGGTACCGACATGTCACGGCCGTGATGGGCATCACGGGATGGCCGTGACCAGTTCTGACTTTTCCATTCTTTCTTTTAAGCTATACTCGATCACGGCCGTGATGGCTTTCAAGGCTAGGCCGTGAAGGGCTCTGTTTGGCTAATTTTCTTCACTTTTCAAGCCCCATCTTCATGCAAGCTACATAATAGTAAAGCCTTAGTTTTCCGTTTGAGATGCAATACTAATGAGCGTACGTGTACGTGCTTAATGTACCGCTCATTGTGTTGGATCTTGAATTGTCCAAAGTTGGACAGTTTGGGAAAAAACTTTTTCTTAATTCAGTTAAAATAGTTATTCATTGGTTCTAATGTTATATACTTGATGAAAGTTCGGATTGATACATTTCCTTTCGTTCTCCGGGTGCATACTTTATCGTGGTGGATGTCATCGCGTTCAAGTAGTGTACGTCGGAGACCGCGGGGAAATGCTGCCGAAATTTTGTCGAGTATGAGCATGAGAGTTAAGGACTAATCGTTAACCGAATGTTGAAAAAGTTTCTTCTCGAATGGGATAGGGCCATACCCTGTCATAAGAAGTGGTCGATGAATATGTTGGACTAAGTAATGAAGGTATTGGTTTAGTCATGGATCACGGTTGGATGAATGCTAGACGGACAAGTGATGAGTATGAGAATGGAGTGGAAGATTTTCTACAATTTGCAAAAACAAATGCTCCTGATAGTGGTAACGGAAGGTTTTATTGTCCTTGTGTTAACTGTTTGAATGAGAGATGACTAGAAGGCGAGGAGATACGTGATCATCTTATTTGTGAGGGGATTTGCAAGAGTTATACAACATGGATATGCCATGGTGAATCGTTAGACAGGCCGAGCGTGTCGGATAGAGAGGAAGTTGATGACGTGGAAAAGGACCATGGACTACAGGACATGATCCGTGATGATGGGCAAGAGTCTTTTCGGCGCGCACATGTGTATGATACTTTGTGCAGTGATGCGCAAGTGGCTTTGTATCCGGGTGCACTAATTTCACTCGGTTGTCAGCGGTGTTAATATTGTTCAATGTGAAGGCGTGAAATGGGTGGAGCGATTAAAGCTTTACCGAATTTCTTGAGTTGTTGAAAGAAATGCTTCCTGTAGGCAACACATTGCCATCTCGAAACTATTAGGCGAAGAAGATATTGTGTCCGATGGGTATGGAGTATAAGAAAATACACGCTTGCCCCAATGATTGCATATTGTACAGGAAAGAGTTTGAAGAGATGCACGAGTGCCCCGTGTGGGGGTATCACGCTACAAAGTGAAGGATGGTGATTCTAGTTGTGATGTGGTCACCAAAGGTCCTCCTGCGAAGGTGTTATGGTATCTTCCCGTGATTCCGTGGTTCAAGCGATTGTTTGCTAATGTAAATGACGCAAAGAACATTAGATGGCATGCAGATGAGAGGAAGTGTGATGGACAGCTTCGCCATCCGGCCGATTCTTTGCAATGGAAGAGAATTGATAGTTTGTTTCCGGATTTCGGCAATGAGCCCAGAAACCTCGTGGCTTGGACTTGCTACCGATGGAATGAATCCATATGGAAACTTAAGTAGTATTCATAGTTCATGGCCTGTTCTCCTTGTAATTTACAACCTGTCTCCTTGGTTGTGCATGAAGCGCAAATACATTATGTTAAGTATGATGATTTCGGGTCCTAAACAGCCAGGAAATGATATTGATGTTTATCTGAGTCCCTTGATTGAAGACTTGAGAATGATGTGGGATGAAGGCGTTGATGTGATCGATGGGTATTGCCGTGAGACATTCAGATTGCGTGCCATGTTATTTTGCACCATCAATGACTTTCCAAAGATACGGGGAACCTGTGTGGGTATAGTGTTAAGGGGCATAAAGCATGTCCAATATGTGAAGAAGGCACATGTTACCATCAACTGCAACATGGAAGGAAGACGGTCTACCTTGGGCATCGGAGATTTCTCCGACGTAATCATCCTTATCGTAGATTGAGGAAAGCTTTCAATGGACTTCCGGAGAATGAAATTGCTCCGGTGGCCTTGACTGGAGAGCAAGTTTATGAAAGGGTGAACAACACTAATGTTATCTATGGGAAGACCCAGAAGAAGGCTACAGAGAAGAAAATATGGAAGAAGAGGTCGATCTTCTTTGATCTTCCATACTGGTGCAAGCTTGATGTAAGACATTGTATTGATGTGATGCATGTAGAGAAAAATGTGTGTGACAGTTTAATCGGAACGCTTCTCAACATTCAAGGCAAGACAAAGGATGGTGTGAATGCTCGTCCGGATCTAGTTGCGATGGGTATACGAGAGCAGTTAGCTCCACTTAAAGTGGGGGATAAGAAGACTTATTTGCCCCCAAAGATGTCATACTTTATCAAAAAAAGAGAAAAGAAGTTTCTGTGAATGTCTACGGGGAGTCAAGGTGCCACAGGGTTACTCTTCAAATATCAGAAGACTTGTCTCAATGAAAGATCTCAAATTAGTTGGCTTAAAGTCTCATGATTGTCATGTCTTGATGCAACAACTACTACCGGTGGCCATTCGTGACATATTGCCTAAAAAAGTCAGACATGCCATTACTAGGTTATGCTTATTCTTCAATGCTATATGTAGCAAGGTCATTGACACTAAAAATTTGGATGAGTTGGAAAATGAGGCAGCCATTGTATTGTGCCAATTGGAGATGTATTTTCCACCTTCATTTTTTGACATCATGGTTCATTTGATTGTTCATCTAGTGAGGGAGATTAGATTGTGCGGTCCCGTTTATTTAAGGTGGATGTACCCGGTTGAGCGATACATGAAGATCCTGAAAGGATATATGAAAAATCCACACCGTCCCGAAGCATCTATTGTTGAAAGGTATGTTGCAGAAGAAGCTATTGAGTTTTGTACAGACTACATGTCAGAAGCGGAACCTGTAGGGCTTCCGAAGTCTCGTCACGAAGGAAGATATGATGGTAAGGGTACACGAGGTATCATTGTTAAGAGCATGGATCGGGAGGAAGTGCTTCAAGCACATTTGTATATATTGAATAACACTGATGAGGTTGAACCATACTTATGTGATCATAAAAGCATTATCAATGAAACTTACCCTAGAATGAATGAAAAATGGTGTTTGAACAAGCATAACAAGACTTTCTTGAACTGGTTTAAAGAAAAAATTGCAAAGGACGGTGATCGCTTCTGATACATTAAAATGGCTAGCACAGGAGCCTAACTTTGATGTCATATGCTGGAGTGGGTACGATATTAATAAGTTTTCCTTCTATACAAAGTCCCGGGATGACAAAAGTACTATGCAAAACAGTGGGGTTATGGTCGTCGCCGAGTCCATGCATTTCTCTAGTTCGAAAGATAAAAACCCTGTTATGGCATCCGTTTCATACTTTGGAATCATTGAAGAGATATGGGAGGTTGATTACACGAAGTTTAGAGTACCTGTTTTTAAATGTCAGTGGGTCGACAGTAACAATGGTGTGCAAACCGATGAGTTAGGATTCAAATTGGTGGACCTTAATAAGGTAGGTAATAAAGAGGAACCTTTCATCATGGCATCCCAAGCAAAACAAGTGTTTTATATCCGTGATCCTTCTAACAAAAGGTGGTCATGGGTTCTCCAGGGAAAAAAATGTATAACGGTAGTGAGGGAAATCACGATTCAACTCTTGATATTTACGATACTCCTTCTTTCTCAACACGAGTGCCTAATTTCAATGAGGAAAATGAAGTGGATGATGTACATGCTACTCGTAATGATCACCAAGAAGGGTTATGGGAGAACTTTACTAATTGACCACAAAGTAAGTTTAGTTTGATATTACCATCAAGTTTGGCATATTATGTGTTTACGTTGATATTTATAAGTTATGTTTATGTACGTTGATCGATATTTATAAGTTATGTTTGATATTTATCCCGACATACTAACAAGGTTTTTTTTTTGTTTTGTGTTTAAACAGTATACATGGCTGATCATGAGGATACACCTCATTCATGCAAAGTGGTCGAACCCCGTCTCTGCGGTAGAAAGGGTAGACGTGCCACACGGATGAGGCATTTGACCGCCAACCGTAGGTCAAATCGAGGATAAGAGTAGATTTTGATGATAACCTCAAACCTATTGGGCCAATGGACGATCGAGTTTACCGGTTTTGTGGCGACCCTTGCTAGGAACAGGCCTAGTATACTCATTGATAGGTGGAGAGATGTACCGGCGGACGTGAAGGAGCAGAGATATGGGAGAGTATTTTGGTATCTATACTTCTACGTCCCGTGTTTGTCTCAGTATCTACTTTATTTTTATCTTAATAATATCATACAAGAATTCGTTGATTCTTTTGGTCTTAATGTAGTTGACATTTGACATACCGGGATACATACGCTATGAAGAAGCGTTTGCTGAAGTATCTTGGAGAGCGTTGGAGGGGTTTTAAGGCCGACCTGGTCGATACTATATATTCGGTCCAAAAAGTAAAAAGAACCCACTTGAGGTGTATCCGTTTCTTGACAAGGCGACGTGGGATCGCTTTGTTCGGAGCCGACGTGATCCCAGCTTTTCGGGTTAACTTATTTGATTTGTCTCTAAATTTATGTAATTGCATTAATTTCATTTACTTATGTAATTTAATTGTCTTTTATTTATAACAGGAGAAGAGGAAAAAGGGGCAGGAAAACCAAAGCAAGAATGTCTACCCCCATGTCATGTCTCGTGGGGGATATAAAAAGCTTGTTAAGAAAATGGTTGAAGATGAAAAGAAAGCACGTCAAAGAGGCAGCATCTCAGGGGGATCCTAATGCTGAAAATCTTCCGAGAGGTTGTTGATCCACCTCAACCCACACGCCATCGTTCATGGAAGAGGGGCCGACAAAGAAAAACGGGACAATATACATCCGAGGAGGCCCGCCAAGTAGCCGAGAGGATTGTAAGTATAGTTTGTTGTAATTGTCATTTTAAGATTGTTACCGAATTGTAATGTGACCTCGATATTTTTATGTGATAGGATGCCTTGGATGATCAGCTAACCCAAGGAACCTTTGTTCCTAGAGGATGCAATGATATCTTATCTACGCCATCGGTAAAACCGCACTACCACCCGGCCGTGTCATTGGTGTTGGATGGGGAGTCGGCATTCGCCAATACCATGGTTCATCTTCACACCAATGCCACAGGGATTCGGTTGCGAGATAGAGCACAACTAAAACAGGAGATTGCAGTGAGCTTCGATAGGAGATGAACGAGCGGTTTGCCCAAACAGATGGCAATATTTACTTCTTTGTCCCAAAGAGATGACAATGCGGTGTCCAACCCTCTGTCCAGTCCATGTGAGCACTAAGGGCTCATGTGATCCTCCTCATCATCCTGAAAATGATGATGATGCTGCTGCTGATGATGATGATGATGATGATGATGATGATGATGATGATGATGATGATGATGATGACGACCCTGATAGGTGTGAGCTGTATGTTGATGATCATCATCATCATCGCCGCTTAGTGGCATTGGGTAGGGCATATAATAAGTTAGGTAATACCATACACCATCGGTTATTACCTGGATGATCATCTCGAGGGTGTCTGTTGAGATTATTCGAGATGCTTGATGCTCGAGTCCCCGTGCCCACCGAGGAGGTTCAAACAATGGGTCGGCCCCCGTAACTTCATCCTCTGGCCAAGAAGACTGGTCAGCTTTCTTGTTGCATCTGAGGTATTCGGTTAGTTGTGTTTTTCTATATTCATAGTTGAAATATATTTATTATTGTTTAAAGATAATGCTTTATTTGTATTTGTTATAGGATGTTGGAAATGATATTGTGCCTAAAAGGTCGGATCTAGGAAGACCGAGAGATGTCCGCTCTGTCAAGGTATTCATTTGACCATTTAGTTCATAACGAATTAAATAACTTAATTATCCGTGATTACTAATATATATCTATGTTGTTTAGGGGATCGACAAAGGGGCACCTGGCCATGGTGATGTTTTCAAAGATCTTGCTATACGAGGTTGTCACCATGGAGGATGATGCAGGCATTGGTAACGTTGGAACATGATGCCACCGGTGAATCGTAGTATACCAAAGAAAGAACTTATGGAGATGGCACTCAATAAAGAAATGGCCAGTTCTGCACACATATCGTTTTGGTGCACGTAAGTACATTTTATTTATAAGTTAAGTACGTAATTAATTTTTAAATACAATGATAATTAACATGTTTTTCCAATATATTAGGTATCTGCATCGTATGTTAGTCGATCAGGGTAACCTCGCCCTTTATGGGTTCATTGACCCCATGTTCATTCAGGGTGATGTTCTCGTAGCATCGGAAGACCCGGTCACTACCATACGTGATATACTTGCCCGAGACGATCATCAATTCTATCTTGCGCCTTATCTCAATAAGTAAGTACCGGTTATTAATTTAAGTATAACTATATATGACTTACAATCACTAATTGTTCCGCAAATACAAGCAAGCATTGGCAATCGTTGCTCTTGTACCCAAGAATGAACGTCGTGGTCTTCTTCCGCTCATTGGGACATAAGCCGTGAATGAACTGAAGACGATCATCGAAACGTAAGCGTTAAAATACTTTATAATCAGTAATGCAGTTGTTTTAATTATCTAAAATCTATTATATATACTTTAATTAATGTTTTTGTCATGATAGGTCTATTAATGCATCCCACATGCAGCGTGGTGAAAGGCGTACTCGGGCTATCAGATGGATTATTCCCAGCGTAAGATATTTATTAGTTCAAATGCATCAAATGCAGTGGGTACAATAATTGATTTCTATTTTATTTAATTCCTCATATTCTAATTGGGTTTCATTTGTACGTAGTCACGTATACAACGTGGGTCGTGGGAATGTGGCTACTATGTGATGCAGTGGATGTTGGAAATTATCTCCTCCGGGATCACTGAAAGATGGAGTGAGGTAAATGTTAATTGACACAATTAGAAGTAATAGTATAGATTCGTTATATGTTTTATGTTATTTTATTACTTAAAAGATATAATCTTTTGTCCAATTAAACTTGCAGATATTCAACAATCCATCTCCATTGTCTGGTTCTGACATCAACATCATAAAGAGGCGTTGGGTAACTTTCTTTCTTGAAATGTACCACCCATAGTTTGTATATATGTAGTTAGTTTAAAAACTTATCATATACTAGCTATAGTGTACGTACCTTTGACTGATGATATGTATTAGTGCTCGTGTCCGGTTCAATTCTTCTTCTCTCGTGTTTTGATGTAGCTTTGATAAAGTGTTGTTTTCATTCATTCGAAATTAATTAGGCCGATGCCCTCTCTGTTTTCGATTCTGTGCTCACTAGTCATTTGATGAAATGTCAGTATTTTTAACCATATGTGTAAGAGCTAATTGGCTGTGCTAAGAAAATTGAATGAAGTATGTTTTGCTTTTGAATGATTGTGTCAAAACTGGTTTGGTGTTCTGTTGTTGTTTCTTGTTTGATCAGGGTACTGCTGGTTTGTTTATTGATCTGCATTAGTGAAAACAGGAATGATTGAAATGTAAATAATAGATTAAAAAAAATGAGATTTTACACATCGGTTCTAAATAACCGATGTGTAAACTTGACTTTCTACATCGGTTTTGCATAAAACCGATGTGTAAATTTAACTTTACACATCGGTTCTTTGGAAAACCGATGTAGAAAGTCAATTTTACACATCGGTTTTAACAAAAACCGATGTAGAAAGTTAAATTTCCAACTGCTTATCAATTGCTAAATTAATTTTACACATCGGTTAGAATAAAACCGATGTTTAAAATATACTTTACACATCGGTTTTAAAACCGATGTGTAAAGTGGCAATAAACCACATCGGTCGTTTCCACATCAGTTTCAAAACCGATGTAGAAAGCCAAAAATAACCGACGTGGAATCCCTTTTGTGCACTAGTGAGATGTAAAAAGATGTAAAACGAGGTAAAAGATGTAATATGATGTAAAAGATGTAAGACGATGTAAAAGATGTAAAAGATGTAATACGATGTGAAAGATGTAAAACGATGTAAAAAGATGTAAAAGATATAGAACTTAATAACCAAGACGTCGGGGTATTAAGGTTAGTTGTGTTGTAGACTAGGTATCTAGTAAAAGAAGTTAACACATTGTAAGATGTTTTCTACTACCACGAACCTAAGACTGATTGCAAGGTCTAGGGGTTTCGTGATTGAGCACTCGGACTTTGAGGTCCTGTGTTGTTAATAAAAGATGTAAAGATGTTTCAAAAGATGTTAAGTCGTAAGCTTTTGAGAGCTTTGACAAATAAAGATATAGCACAAAGAAAAGTGTTGAGAACAAAATGTTTTCTTGCATGCATTTGGCAGACGTGCCATGATTAAACGAGGGATTACCTTGCGGCGTCAGGGTATATGAGGCCCCATCTCCGAGTGTTATCACTGTGCCACGATGTTGGACAGTGTGCGATGGGCGTGCCTGTGGCTGTATGCCTGTGGCAATTGAGTCTGATCAACTCATCACGAGCTTTACGAGGTTGGAGATATCTCATGAGATTAAGTATGAATGTTTAGATGATATATTGAAGTGTTCATGCATAGTTTTTCCAATGTTGATGTTTGGGGTGTGAAACCCATTGATAATGAGATATTATGATATGAATGAGTATGTTGTTATAGACATGTATATGTGTATGTGCCTTCTTTTGTGTTGCGCATTTAGTTACGGTGATGAATCCATATATTGGCGTCTCACCCTTACAAACATATCAGAATCGCATTTAGGGGGTATGGTTATATCTACAAGGAGATGAAGGCTGTCTAGTTCGAGGCATCTTTGTTGCTGTTTTTTTAAGGGGTGTAGTGTTTGTTAGTTACGACCAGCGTAGGTACGATTATGTTATATTATGTTGTTAGAATTAAGCTGATGATGTTTTATGTGAGAAAACATATGAGGTAGTATAGTTAGAGGACTTATATACATTATGTATTTAAGTGGGACTTGATACGTTGTTGTGGTTATGAGGTTAAAATAAGGAGGAAAAGGAAAATTTTTATCACCATATTTTGAAGAGATAACCGTTGAGAAAACATGATTTTCCGAAAGCAACCAGCAAATTAAGTTTTATTTCCGCAAACGGGTAACCATGTGATGACCCGAGATTAGGGTGTCACAGATTTTATTGATAAACTTTGACCTTCCAATATGTTGTTTATAATGCTTCAATCCCAGTTTCTTGATCTATACAAATCATTAAACTGATTGGAGAAAAATTTACAAGTCATGATATTCAGGTAGTGGTACGATTGCCAAGGATGTCATTGGAAATTATGTATTTGCTGAGCAATGGCTCAAGACACATGGACCTTGGGACCGTACACAAAAGGATTGCAGGTCATTGTAGAGCTTTTTAGTGTTTAGTGTTCTCATAGATCAACAAGTGGCAAATGTTTTGCTTGAAATATTGAAAGCAATGGTGTTAGATATAAAATCATTCTTGAGCTTTAACCTAACAAAAAAAAAAAAGGAATGCTTAATTGTCAAATCTGAAATTTGCTTCTCATCTATTGTGCAATTCGGGTTCTTTGATATTTTCTCTTGGGGTTTTAAGTCTCATTGTTGCTAATGTTTTTGTGCACTTGAATCAAGGTTGTGTGCCTTGCCTGCTCTATATCCCTATTGTGTCCATGTTGTCATCTACTTCAGGCAAGAACCCATCTCTCATGTGGGACAGATTAGTTTTCAACAAGATAAAGGCAAAAGATGAGTAGACTTTAACATAAGGAAAGTGGAGAAACAAGCAGCAAAGTTGGAGAAGGATTTGATAGTAAAAGAACTTTAAACACTTGATGTGCTTGAAGAACTACGAGTTGCCAAAAGGTAGTTCACCTAATCCACCTCTTTTATGCCCTGCTATGTTTAGTTAATATTAATTAAGCAGTTTACCAAGGTTTTTCATGAAGAACTATAGAAATAGAATAATCAATTTTATAAAGACTTCTTTCATCTAGAGCATCTGTTACTTTGTCAAACTTACATGTCAATATCTTCTTAATAGTGATATGAATAGTGAGATTAATATGCCATCATAGTTGAGCAGCCACTTCTGATGGATCAAAGATTTAAAGCCTTAATATAGTATCATTCTTTATTTACATTACAAGCTAGAGGCAACCTCAAACAGATTTGGAATATCTGGGATTCACATATGCTTATCATAAAAAAAACATGAAAGTAGTCCATAAAATTAGAACACTAGGCAGTACCACCCTCAACCCAGTAAAACCATCAAAACAATCATTAGAGTTTGAATATTAAGTTCAGTTGTAGGACAAGCTAAACCAAGGCATGTGAAAATAGAAAATTTGCTGCATCAAATGTAACACCCCGACTTTTCGCTGTTTTCTAATATCTAAAATTTATATAATTATGTTTATATTTTTATCTGAGACTTTGAAAATTATTTTAAATAAACGGGATTTACCACTCAATCCTACTTGAATGTAGGAAGCTACGATTAAAATTTAGGTTGGAAAGTCAGGAGAAACCTGACCCGCGAATTCCATTGACAGTATGATAATACTGCTCAAAAGACCTAATTTTAATTCGTGAACAAAAGACTTAAGTTTAGTATTTTATTTCCTAAAATTCTGTATTTTTAGAATTTTTTTCAGAAAACATAAAATAATTTACGTATTACGGGCGGAAAGCGTAATCGGGTAGACGACGGAAGGGAAATTAGAGTTTCTAAGAGCCGATAGAGGTTTTAACTTGGGATTTTGAGATGATTCAAGGGGATGAATCATATTTTTAAGTCTAGAAGGTTTTTCAGGGTTAAATAGAAAATTTAGAAATTTTACGTTTAAGCCCCTGAACTTTCTGTAAATTACCCTTTTGTCCTTAAATTAGTTTTTTTTTAGTTTTTCCAAGTGAATTGGGCTAGAATTCTTGTTTCTAATCTTAAATGGTCATGGCTTAGAAGCCCAAACTTTTCTAGTTCATAGTTTGAGTTCAAAAAGCCATTAAAGTTTCCTTAAGTTTCCTATCTTAAGCCTAATGCCTAAATTTTTAAGTGGGACCCACAAGAATGAACCCAAGCCCAAATTAACCCAGCCCATGCGCAAGCCCATGAGGATTTGTGGCTGCCTCATTGTTGTTGGATGTATCATGATGATTCTAGAATTTTCTACAAGTTTCTACATTATCCTACATTATCCTTGATTTTCTACAATGCTCTTGATTCTTCCTAAATGCATGAATCATCCTACCCTATCTTCGACTCATAAATTCAGTCAACAAAGTCAAGATAAGCTAGCATTTAATGTGGCAAAATCATCATCATGACACTTTATTGATAAATTGCAAACTAGTCCTTCAACTATTGGAATCTTTGCAATTTGGTCCTTAGAACTTAATTGCATTTTGATCCTTTAACATGACAACTCACCATCATCTAGAGTCTTCCTAATAGGATGCCACTCTCACTATAAATACCCTACTCTCACTTTTCATTTAGTTTCTTTTGTCATTTGCTTCCAAAACTCTAAAGTTTACAAGTTCCTTAGTTCTAAGTTGTAAAGCAAGTTCTTGGATTTCCTTTGTCATTGATTTTCAAGAGGTAAATCCTAATCTTCATTCTTAATCATGTCTATGTTCTTTATTAAGTTTCTTGATTCAAGGCTTGTATCATAGTTGTTTATCACTTTAAAGTTTCTAACCCTAGAACTTTGAAAAGTCATAATAAATTCTAGAAAAATCTAATAAGGATGAAACCACTTTCTATCTTCTTTATATCATGCATATTATCTAAATACAATATCATGATGTAATCAAAAATTTCTTTCTTGAAAACCTAGCTTTGGCCGAACCTATCACCTTAGGGTTGGTAGAGTTTTGTTCATGTGTTTTCATGTATGATTATGTATTCTATATGGCATGTATGACTACACACTCTAATCCATGTTAGTCTCTTAAAATGAATATTTTACTCAAAAATATTTGTTTGGCCGAACCCTAAGTGGGTAAGTTTTGTTGAGTTTTGTTCATGGTTTTCATAAATGATCTTAGAAATCAATCTCTTAGTATGTATGCTTTACGAATCCAAATTGATTTTTTTTTAAACTAAGAACCCTAGTTCTATGAACCTATTAAGGCCGAATCTATGTATAAAAGAGTTAGGAAGCTTTGAGTTTTAAACTTAGTTATTTAGTCACTAATCTATGATTTAGGTTAATCAAGGATCATTAATCCATAACTTAATCATGATTAGAAGTTTTAGTCATTCAAAAACCCTAGAGGTCGTGACTATGTATTAGGGTTTAGAATGTTTTAGTTTCTTGAGTTGTAATTATTTGGTTGTAATGGTTGAAGGTTAGTTGAGTACGACATTTACAAGGTAACTGAAATTTTGAAGGAATCTGTAAGTTCATCAAGGAGCCTTCAAGAGGTAAGGGGAGCTTACCTGAGGGATTTTTCTCAATAACTATTTGCTTGTGGTGTGGTTTATATGATTTATATGTGGTTGTGGTTAATGGTTTTGTTGATTACGTGGTGTGGTTTATATGATTTATATGTGATGTGGTTTATCGGTGTATTGGTGTGGAGTTGTGTTTAATTTATTTAATTAATTGCAATTGTATATTATACTGCTATGATGCATGATCTGCCTGGGGAATATCTGTGATATAACTGTTTGTTGATGTGTGAGAAGCCTGACAGTGGTCAGTGCTCAATTAAAGTTAATCGGATAAAAGCTTTAAGAAGCTACGCAAATTATATTCAATGTTTTAACGACAAAATATTGATATATAATATTAAAGGAATTTTATTTTGAGGAAAATGAGGAGTTTTGGAAAATATTATTATTTTAATAATTTATTTCTGGAAAAGGGAATTATGAGTCACAATGAGCGCGAAACCGTGAAAATATTTTAGCACTACTAAATTTTACGTAAGAAACCTGGAATATTACAAAATATTCTTTTATAAAAGTAATTGGTGAAAATAAGTTAATTATGATTTTAGAAAATTAATTAAGTGGAAACAGTTAAGTTTTTGGCTTAAATGTCTTAAAAATAATATTTGACGGCAAGTTTGGAAAAGTATAGACGGCAAGTATTTTTGAAACGGCAGTACATATTTTGAGGAGAATAAACCTCAAGTGACTCATTGGTTTGTGAAAAACTAAGTTGTTATTATTTAAGTATTTTATAATGAATTTCTACCTTGGAAAAGAATTTCTAAAAAAATCAAAAGTTGATTTAACAGTGTTGAAAGTACAGTTGGACTTAGTAACCGAGATGTCGGGGTACTAATGTTCTGTGTTGTGATGGACTAAGTCATTTGGACTTTGAGGGCCTATATTGTATACATGAGTTATACTGTATTGAAACATTTGAAGATGTTTTCTACTACCACGGACCTAAGACTGATTGCAAGGTCGAGAGGTGTTGTGATTGAGCACTCGGACTGTGAGGTCCTGTGTTTTAATGAAAGTTTTAAAGATTGTTAAAACTGTGGGAGTCGTAAGCCATTTTGAGCTTCGACAAAGAAAGATTGAACACAAAGAAAAGCGTTAAGAATAAAGTGTTTTCCATGCATTTGGCAGACGTGCACGTGTTCTCGACTGTGCGTCGTGATCGTGCATCTGTGATCAGGTCTGTGGATCGTGCATCTCGTGATCATGCGGTTCTGTGATCGTGTGCGTCTGTGGATCGAGTGTTCTGTGATCGAGCGTCTGTGATCGAGCGTCTGATCGTTGTCGTCTGTGGATGGTGGTCTGTGGATCGTGTGCGTCGTGGGCTCGCGGGCTGTAACTATCGAGTATGATCAACTCATCACAATGTTGGAGATATCTCATGAGATTAAGTGTGAATGTTTAGATGATGGATAGAAGTGTCCATGCATAGTTTTTCAATGTTGATGTTTGGGGTGTGAAACCCACTGATAAACTGTATGCTATAATTGAGATGTTTATGTATATGTGTATGTGTCTTCTTTTGTGCGAGCATTTAGTTATTTTGTTAAATCAATATATTGGCGTCTCACCCTTACAAACAGATCAGTGACGCAAAAGGGATGCAATCTCTACAAAAGGAGAAGGTCGACTAGTTCGAGACATGTTTGTCTTTGCTCGGGTTGTTGGTAGTGTCAGTTAGTTACGACCAGCTTAGGTCCTATTGAGTTATGTTATGTTTTGAAAGTCACTAAACTGATAATGATCTAGATGTTAAAACATATGAGGCATATAGTTGTATAACTTATATACAGTATGTAATTATGTGTGATTTGATTTCGTTGTTGTTGTCTTGAGGAAGAAAAAAATTTATCACCATATTTTGAACGTTGAGAAAACATTATTTTCCGAAAGCAACCATCAAATTAAATTTTATTTCCGTAAACGGGTAGAGTTGTGATGACCCGAGTTAGGGTGTCACATCAAACATTTGTCTGTACCAACTTTAAAGCGCGCTTAGTAGTCCATGACTTCAAAATATTGAATGAGTTGATAATGTGTCTATTACTTTAACATTTAGTAATGGGTATAGTTTGTTTTCAATGTCTATTACAAGGCTGGATGGCAGACGAGCTTCTGATGGAGATGGCCCTATTCTTATTTTTCTTTGGTTGAATGGTAATTTTGAGGGGGAAAACCCGGAAAATTTTAAAATTATGATTTTGGGCTTTGGGAAATGAAGCTAAGAATTAGAGTGATCAATTATGGGCATTGCAAGAGATTTTCAATAGTTGAAGCAAATTTGACCTTTGTGCAGCATGCTCATTTGTTAGATCAAATCAGTAACTGAGCCTGTTGATTTTTTCCCATCTATGAAATGTAATTTGAGGAGTTAAATTGTTTCATGTTTCTTTACAGTGTATTTGACTCGGTTGATCTTACAGTGTATGTTAATATGGTCCTATGCACACTAAATTATCAGATATCTCACTATGTTGTCCTCTAACTTTGTCTAACATTGTATTGGTTACCTCACTTGTAGTGGATATATGGGTTTGTGATCTTTTTCAAACCTGGTGGGACTTCAGCCATTAGACGTGACTCACTTCCTTGCCATGTTCAATTTGGGCTGTTCTATATCACCATCCTTTTCAATGGTCTACCATAATGCCATAATGGACAATAACCCCAATTCCAAGCCATGAGTGCAAACTATACAAATTGGCAATCCCACTTTCATTATGATACTTGAAGGCAGCATAAATTTCAATTATTCCAAGTATTAATGCGATGGCATGGAGAACAAGGTGTATCAATTTCTTCACTTCCTTCTTCAGAGGAAGAGATTTGTAACTTATAGCAGCTTCAATTTTTTTAAGTTCACGGGTGAGAAAATTGTAGAAATAATTAGTTAGTAGGTTATCGAAATCAAATGGCATTGGTTCACAATACATTAATTTGTGA
The DNA here is from genome assembly GCA_030762895.1 of Sophora flavescens. NCBI lineage: Eukaryota > Viridiplantae > Streptophyta > Magnoliopsida > Fabales > Fabaceae > Sophora > Sophora flavescens. The sequence goes on along the minus strand of CM061069.1, from coordinate 147,055,249 downwards.
AACTATTTTGATTACCTTAACCACCAACTATCAAGTCAATTAGCATAAGAACATGGTGCATGACTACAGTATATGTTTCTTCACAGTTAAATCTACTTATTCCATATTTGACTGATTTTGGCAAACTCATGTTCATCTTTTGGATAATATTATGGTACTTTATAATTTTGAATTTATCGTGACATTGTTAACCTTTTTCCATGTGAGTCACTCTTCTTTCTTTCTTTCATTTTTTTTAATTATTAATTTAGGCTCAAGTTACATTATCTATACTAAAAGATAATGGCAGAGTTCAAAAAAGAACAGTTATTTGGTGTCAATTTTTTAATATTACAGATTTAACCTTTATACTTTAGCTTATTTTTTAATTTTTCCACCAACCGCACAATTCCTCCCACGTAACCAACCCCATGACCCCATCTCCTTATTTTGAGTAACCATACTCAGTAAAACCAATAGTGAACGATGGATAGTGGACGCGCATAGAGGAAGACGGAAGATGGTGGAGCAGAGGAAGGCGAGGCGGCGTCACGGCGGAGTCTAGGCAGTGAATTTAATTATCCTGAGTCGCGACTGAGGCGGGGCGCGATAGGGAGTGGATCTGGTAAATTTCCAACGCTTGTTTCCCCATTAAATTTCTTTATTTCTTCCTACCCCTTCTTGCCGGCACTTGCCACAGAAGACCAACAAAAGAAAAGAAAAGAAAAACTCATGCACAAACACTCTCAAACACACTCTCTTCAGTTTCATTGATTTTTCATTTTTTTCATTTTTTTCTGTTTCATTCAATTTCATAGTTGTGACCGATTAACGAACGGAAATGCGAACCCGGTTGAAATTCAGATACAGATGCAACAGTCGCAAATTACGGAGAGTGATGAATCTGTGTGTAGGAGTATAGTGTATAGGAGTATAGTGCTGTCGAATACGCAGGGCTTGGTGCTGTATGCGTTGCAGATTTCCGGTGATGGTTTTTCGATGACGGTGGCTCCCGGGGAGTGGATCAACAGGTATACGTGGTGAGAAGAACTAATAATGCAATATATATTTCTGTGACCTCCTTCCATCTCTCTCTTTATCTTTAGTTCATCTAAATTTATCATTTGAAGGCAAATTGTTGTTTTTGTTATCTGAGTTTTCGTAACTATTATGGGTTCAACTTTATAAGTGTTAAGGTCAAGCATTTTACTTTTTATTGTTAAGGTTAAGGAAAGCCATTGGTTGATTTGGTTCTATTCAATAGATTTTGATCATTAAATGGTTCAATGAATAGGTGTTCATTGTTTTTTTTTAATTTAAAGGATGGACATTCCCAAAAACTGTAAACTTTTCCAGTTTTTTAGTCATCATAAGAAACAATTATTAAAAATACTTTATGCGTGTCTCAAACTTGCTTTATTATTGGGGAATGTAACAAAGGGAAAACAACAACATCTGTCTCTTCAATGATTGTGTAGTTGTTGATGCGGAATTTTTTGGTCTCTTCTCATTAGATGTATATTTTTCCATTGATTTAATAACATTAAGTATGAGAAGGTAAAAAAAAAAGCTTTCATCTTTTTCTTTTTTATTTAACCTTCATTGCATTTTTTGTAAAAAGCGCATGGTTGAATATTGAGTTTTTTTATGTCTAAAGTTGATTAATTAAATGCAGGAGATGGAACCCTCTATATTAGATGGAAATGGGACAGAAAAAGGACATATAATTGTTACTACCATTGGTGGTAAGAATGGACAGACCAAGCAGAAGCAGGTATGAGTCTGAATTCTTATCATTGATAATTAGTATACAGTTATATATATGATTTGTGGACTTACATGGTTATTTTCGTGATTATAGACAACAAGTTACATGGTTGCGTGTGTTGTTGTATATGGATCTTTCGGTGTAATGTTCCAGGTTAGCTCTTTGTAGTATTCCTTAGTTCCTAGCTTTTGATTGGATATGTTTGAAGCTTTGCTTATATAAAGATGTTTATTTGTTGTGTCATTGAAGCATTGTTTCTTACAACAACCGAAAAGTATGAGCTTTATCTCAGTACTAGCCACTCAAACAGCTATTGCAGCTAGTCATACGTCCCCTTGTGACAACTATCCAACCATTGTTGTAGTCGTGCACATTTTATGGGAAGGGAGAGAAATAATATGATTTTTAACTTAGTACTTATTAATAGGTACAAAAAGTGAGTAATAAATTTTAAGCTTAAAAATAAACATGTTTTTAGTTTTTGACTCTGAAAATAAAGGTGATAAATATATACTTTCAAAATTTAAAATAAAGTAAAGATTGATAGTTGAATTGATCAACTAAGAAAATCAATAATCCAAAAATTATCCTCAAATTAATGCCAAAACAATTTATTTTCAAAACTAAAATTATATAGAGTAAATTATATAATAAATTTCTTTCAATCATATCATTTGAAATATTTTTCTAAACAAACACTAATAGTGACAATAACATAATATTATTCTCTAGTAAGCGTGCATACACTGAATAAGGCAGTGTTAACATACTCAATAAAATAATTTTAAAAGAGTAAATAAAATTACTCAAGATTAAACGTCATAAAATAAACCAAAATTAATGTCTAAAATAATTATCATTCCAATAAAAATAATATAAACAAATATATTTTACCAATATTGAAAAACCGTAAAACCTGGGTGTTACCGTCACTAAGTCAAAAAAATGAAAACAATTATGTGTTTGACTTTATTGATCTATAAGTCAAAAATAACTAAGGAGTGACTTGAGAAAAACATGCCAAACTGCTTCTGGTGATCCAGCATACAGCTAAGCATACAAGAGACTTTGTATCAAGGAGTATATCTTTGTCCAGTTCTACATGTTGAAGTGGCATGGATAGAAATTTAATGATACACACATTGCTACATCCACCATGGTCTTAACCAACAAGCTCAATGCCTTGATTTGTGGCTTTAGGGGCCTTAAGTAGCAGGGAAGCTGCTTAAGCCTCATAGTCGAAGCCGCCAAAGTATCACAAGGGTAAAGTTGTATAAGTTGCCAGAATTCACCATATCTTACAGAAAAAGCAGCAAGCACTAAAACTACTTTTGCATCCCATCTATAGTTTCCTATCAAATCAAACAAACTCATTATCCTTGAGTTAAGATCAGCCTCTCCAGAGCATTTGTGGAGTATCTGCCAATAACATAAATATGTTAATCATAAGTGCATGCGCATATACCAACACATTCAATTGCAATTATTTTTGAAAATGGAAAATGAAAACAAGAAACTAAAAACAAAGCAAACAGGTACGAAGTACCTTGCATGAAATTTGTCTAATGATGTCCTACCGGTTCGGGACAACCAAGCAGTTCAATTTCAGTTATATCATTCTTCATAAAGGAGGCAAAATATAAATTAGAATCCACATGAAACAAGACAAGCCAACTGAAATCAAAAAATGAAAACATTATCTTCTAATGTTGTCGGCAGTTGATAGCTACTTGGTGAACCACTAGTAGTGATAAACCGACACTCAATGCTTTGCACAAACTAAACATTAGAATTCAGAACTTAATGTCAATTTGCCATATCGTATGTCATAAGCTTCTAATAGGAGATGGTTTCTAAGTGACATATGCAAGTCTTGAATTTTTCATGTATCTCATATAGTCATATGATTCATATCCATATTTTATAGATAAGTTTTTTTTTTGCAATATTTAAAATATTAGTATGTCCATTAACTGAATGCCTCCTTAGTGTTTTTAATGCAAATTTTTCATGAATAATTATTGTAATACCCCCCTTGGGCATTAATATGTAACATGAGCGGAAATAAATTAAAAATAATTTTGCTGGTTGCTTTCGGAAATTGATTTATTTTATGTCAGAAAATCTGGGGGTAAAAATTTTTCTTCTGAATACTACGAACATAACGCGCACATCACAATAGTAAAAATCATATTTTTCGCAACAGAATTTCAAACCATATAAAGTTTTCAAAACATAACACACAAAGTAAATCCTAAGTTGGTTGCTCTACAAGACTCTCACGGATAAGACCTCGTGATCATCCCTATGATCACACCTCTTCCTGCAATCTGGACTCAAGTCTCCAAGTGACTTAAGGAACTCTTCAGTAATATCTGCACTCGTGTACCAAGGTAAAACAGCAAAGCCAGGAGAACATGTATATGCAAGGGTGAGTTCAAATATATGGATTTTAAAATGATAACCATATGCATGACTCTCAAATAACATTTAACATGTATAATTACAATAAACAATTTATTTATCAAAGGGTTTCATACCTAACAATCTTCGTTGTTGTAAAAAACCATGACACTTCAATATTCATCATCTAACTTTGATACCTAATCTCCGGAGCTCCAACCAACAAATAAATGAGCTGATCAGGCTCTCATTGCCGAATAAGGCAGAATATAAACGCTACCAGATAAGGCAAGTTTCAAATGATTTGACATGTCAAGGTTCTGAGTTCCAACTATTTAAATAAATAACTCGGTAGGATACGAGCTCCAACCATCATCGTAAGTAGTTCACAAGAACATCCAACGATTGTCGTAATTAACTCGGCCTATAAAATATGAGTAAAATCAGAGCTCCCGAAATAGTCGTAATTAGTCCGGCCTTTCCTAGACCCCCATTCATTTCACCCAAAGGTGAAAAGTATCCCATAACATGGATACCTAACAAGGTACCATGCATAAAACCTTTAGGCACATTTACCAAAATAAAATGCAAAATACATGTAAAACATTTAAGTTTAACAAACTTTCCAATCAAACAGACTCCAAGTCAAAAATGTGCGAATCACGAAATCTAGACGGATGTACCAGATTTAGATTCATAGATTCTGCCGCACAAAAATAAATATAGATTTTATAGGACATCTAGTCCATAACTTCACCCTTTTGGACCCCTGGCCCATACCATAGAACACTAGACCCCGATATCTTGGTAGTTAGGTTCGTCTATCAATTTAAAAAGCATTTTCGCTCTTTAAAATACAAATCCAAAAACAAAACTTCCTCAACTTATCCAACTTGTCGGAAATAAGCCGTTGTATAAATATATTTTACAGAAAATCCTTTTACGTCGGAAATTTATTTTCTAAAATCATCAAAATCACTTAAAACCCCTTTTCTTTCGAAAATCAATATTTTGAACCTTAGTCCAATCAAAAATCGTTTTTAAGAATACTTCTGAAAATATTGTCGGAATTGTCCGACGTTTAACGTTTTAAAAACGTTTTAAGTCCAAAAATGACTTTTCTAGTAAAATAATTTTTCCAACACCATAATAAAATTATTTTTGAAACTTATTTTCTTAAAATAACATTTTCTAATATTTAGAAATTTATTACGTATACTTTAGCAGTGCTAAAATATTTTCACGGTTACGTTCTCACTATGAATCATAAAACACTCTTATGCCGTTAAATCATTAAAATAATATTATTTTCAACAAATCAAATACTTAAGTAATATTATATTACTATTTCTCATCAACTAAAACTCATTATTCCGTAAAAAGCTTTTTAACACTTTTAACCTTGTTATTAATTGAGCACTAACCACTGTCAGGCTTTTCAATCTACAAACAATATCAATCAAAATCATGCCAATAATATAGCAAATAGCACAATTAATGACATGCAATAAAATATAACAACAATTAAATGCAGATAATCAAATAATTAAAAGCAAATAATTTAAAAGCAGAGAAATCTAATTACGTAAAACAATACATACACCAAATAATATATACATACCACAAACAATTTACATACTGCTATCGAAAAAATCCCTCGGGTACTCCCCTTACCTCTCGAAGATATTTCCTTACGATACAAGTTCGCCGACACTCTGGTTTCTTGACAGCACACGTGCACGATTCACACACAATCTCCTTCAACAAACCACAACAAATAATTATCAATCAAACAATTAAAATCACCTATTCCTACTTGAAGGTTTCGGCCATGACTCACTAAATTAGCTAGAGATCTCAAAGTTTAACAAACTCTTGGATCAATGATCCTTAAGTATAAGAGATACATAATAAATTGTCAGTTAACAAAGATTGGATCAAAAACTCCTCTAACTCAAATAGTTAGGGTTTCGACCTTCATGGCTAAAATAGGCTAGAGTTTGATTTGGTTTCTAATCTCTTGGAATAAAAAATCATAAGTCAAGAACTTGAAGAAAATCCATCTAACTCACATGAGTTAGGTTTCGGCGTTGACATAAAAATTGGCCTAGTCATTGATTTGATTTTCCAATCTTTTGGATTCAATAACACTAGGCATTAAAGAGATGATTTCAAGTATGACATGACCAAAAATTGAAACAAAACTTCTTTTACATTAAACCTATAGTTTCGGCCTCACTTATTAAATTAGTCTAGGGATTTTCAAAATCATCAAACTCTTGGATTTAACTATAAAAGATATTCACTAAATCAAAACAAGTGCATACTTGAAAAGTTGAATCAAAACATCTTCTCTTTTATGATACATAAATTCGGCCAAGCTTGAAAAACAAAGGTAAAAATTTGGTTTGATTTCATTCTCCAAGATTCAACAACTATGAGTATTGTAAAGGCTAAATCAAGTGTTACTTCACAAAAATTGAAGCAAAATCCATAACCTTCCTATTGACATAGGTTCGGCCTCATAGGGTTAAATGGGAAGGAAATTTTTGTTGGATGCCTACTCTTGGATCTTGAATATAGAGAGGATACTAAGATCATAATAAATTGGTTTCATGCTCATTGGACTTTTCTATGATTTACTATGAATTTTCAAAGTTCTAGATCTAGGAATTAAAAAAGATAATCAAGGATATAAAACATTAAACTAAATGAAGAACATGATAATGATTGAGTGAGAGGAGTATGGTATACCTCTTGGAAATTATAAATGGGCAAGGAATCACACACTTTCTTCACAAAACAAGGTTATGTAACTTAAGCTTTTTAATGGAAAAATGGAGAAAGTTGATGAAGATGATGAAGCAAGGCTTTTATAGCAAGAAGATGGGCTCTCCAAGGGTGTTTGGGCCGTGGGAATTGGGGATCTTTGGGTCCAAATCATAAAAATTTAAGGGCAAAAGAGTAATCTTACAACATGGCATTTTTGTGATATAAAGACGACTTAAGGACATTTTGGTAATTTTGCCTAAGGTAATCAAGAAATTTATGTGGTTGAGATTGAAGGAGAGGCGTCTGATTTCTGTCCACAAATTGTGGGGTAAACTTGTCATTTCAATGAAAGTTCAAGGGTAAAATGGTCCAAGGGCAAAATGGTCTTTACACTATTATAAAGAAATATCTAGATTTTTGTTTTAAAGCAATCATGACATGGGTTGAGTCATCCATATGACTCACCACCCTAGGTGGCAAGATACCTCAGCATCCGATGTCGGGTTTTGTCTCTGCACGTCCGTTCTCGATTCCATCGATTACCAGATTAAGGTTTTTACGCCCGAATCAAGTATAATAACCTATTTATTTTGAAAATTTTCAAAATAGCCTATATCGTTGGAAATGAGATATAAAATCTATTCATTTTGTTCACGAGTCAAAATTAGGTTTTCTGATAAGTAAAATCTTACTGCCAGGGAAAATGCAGACCGGCTTCCCTCTGAATTTTCAACAAAAAATTTAATCGTATACTTATAAACATAAGTATAATATGAATATGACTTTGATTTTCCAAAAATCATTTTCTAAGTTTCGGATAAAAATATAAAAGTTTATTTATATTTATACCAATCTTAGAAAGCAGAAAAATCGGGGTGTTACAATTATAATGCCTTTTGCATGATGAGGCAATAAAATGATCATATATAAGTTCTAGGAGATTAAGTAACACTAGATATTTTACCCGTGCGATGCACCGAAAAATTATATATAAGTTTATTTTGAAAGAATATTGATACTTAAGTATAGAAAATAATAAATTAAAATAATAATAACAAATAAGTATTTTAATGAGATTTTTATAATTAAATGCATTTCTTATTTTTTTTTAATATTTAATCTCTTTTAATGAGTTAGAATTTTACTAAATTGCCTGCAGTTTTGGGTGGGAGGGGGGATATAGAAGTTTCTATTCTACTTTTATATATAACGATTTGTAAATTCCTGCAAATTAGGAGTGATTAGTAAATATGCATTCCCAGTTATAAAAATCAAACATGAAATATCATAATGCAAAAATAAGAAGAAAAAAACATTTGGTTAAATCATGTAAAACAGTACTAACAAATAGTTTCACTTCTACTTTTATATATAAAGATTCTCAAATCCAATAACTAATTATTATTTTATTTAAAGAGATTATTATAATTAAATGTATTTCTTATTTTATTGTAATATTTAATCTCCTTTAATGAGTTGTGATTTTACTAAATTGCCCACAGTTTTTTTTTGGGGGGGATTATAGAAGGTTCTCTTCTACTTTTATATATAAAGATTGTTATAATTAAATGCATTTCTTATTTTATTTTAATATTTAATCTTCTTTAATGAGTTGTGATTTTACTAAATTGCCCATAGTTTTGGGTGGGTGGGGGGGGGATATAGAAGTTTCTCTTATACTTTTATATATAAAGATGCCCACAGTTTTAGGGGAAAAATATAGAAGTTTTGTTGGAACCAAAGTGGTTTTGATTTAAATAATCTCTACGTTTTGATGTTAACAAAAGGATTAAATTTGCTTGGCCAAGTGTTAGTTGAGATCTAACATGTGCTTTCAGTTATGCAGAAATATTTATAATATAAGTTATGGAAACTTGGGATAAGTTTTCATTGGACTCCTTGAGAAAAATATGCGTCCACCCTTGTAGACGACTGCTCTAATATTGGTAAAGTTATTTATTTAATTGAGTAGACTGGTTTCTTTAAGTAGACGAGACACTAAATGTTTACTAGTCGGAAATTAATATAACTTACTTAGATACAGCAAGTCCAAATAGTAGACGTGTCTAGCTTGCCATGTCAGCAGACGGGAATAATTGGTAAAATTGAATGAACTAAAAGATAAAATAATCAAGTAGACGAGCTCTAAGTGCCACGTCATCAGACGGAGATTATGATAACTCAATGAGGTATATCAAGTCCAAAGACTTGATAGACGAGAGGATATGCCACGTAAGCAGACGAGCAAAATAAAATAGTAAACAGACTTAGTTTCACATAAGTAGACGGAGTTCTTAAATAGACGAGCTCCATCTCTTGAATGAATAAATGCAATCTGAATCTCTTGAATTTATTTCAAATGATTGATATTTATTTCTCTAGAATATTTGTTCTTCACATTTGTTTTATCTGCTTTAATATTTTACCATGTTGTAAAAGAAACATAGTACCTTCAAAGAAATGCAAAAAACAGAATCGTACAATGAGAAACTGTAAAATGATCTGTACGATGACAACTTTATGACTGGAAAAAGCTGGATTGTACACAAAGGAGGAACAACAAGTTCTCAAGCTGCAATACTCAGAGCAGTGAGACTCCATTTCATGTTATCTCGATAACCAAGAGTACTATTCAGCATTGCCACAATCAAGCTATTAGTCACAACGGATATCATGCATTCAATGTTATCTCTAAACGGGACTATTCAAAATAAGAGTTGAAGAAATACAAGTGAAGAAGAATGTCAAGACCTCAGATACTAAAGAATGACTTTTGCCTGCACAAGTTTTGCTAGCTCAACTTTTGTCAATAAACAATCATTCATACTCATATTTCTTTAAAAGCAAGAGTCTATATTCTTTAGTTTGAATATTGTGAAGATATTCATTTGATCTTAAACTTTCATATCCTCACAAACAGTGAGTTAAGAAGATCATAAGTTAAATCTCTTTGTTAGAGTTAGACTGAAGAGACTTGGTAAGAAAGGAATACTTGTAAGCATGGAGAGGTGTTGAATACTTGGTTGTAATCTATTTGGAAAATAGTGGAGAAAAACCTTCAAGTAGAAAGGACTGGACGTAGCTCTTGGTTGGAAGAGAGTGAACCAGGATAAAACATCTTGTGTGAATATTCTGTCCCAAAACTCTTACGGCTTTATTTGTTTTTACTGACTGAGGGGTTTTGATATTGATTTTGTTAAAGCTTTTTTTTAAAAAAAAGAGATCTATTTCTTTGTGCTTGATTCTGATTTAATCTTCTTGTGTGCAAAAATAGTTTTAAAGGTTATTTTCGAAAATTATTAACAAACACAATTCAATCCCCTTTCTTTTGTTTGTCTATGTCAACTTCAAGTTTCACTTCTACTTTTATATATAAAGATAATTAAATACATTTCTTAATTTATTTTAATATTTAATCTCCTTTAATGAGTTGTGATTTTAATAAATTGCCCATAGTTTTGGAGGGAAAAAATATAGAATTTTCTCTTCTACTTTTATATATAAAGATTTCTTATTTTATTTTAATATTTAATCTCCTTTAATGAGTTGTGATTTTACTAAATTGCCCACATTTTTTTTTTTGGGGGGGGCGATATAGATGTTTCTCTTATAATTTTATATATAAAGATGCCCACAGTTTTAGGGGGGAAAATATAGAAGTTTCACTTCTTTTTTATATATAAAGATAATTAAATACATTTCTTAATTTATTTTAATATTTAATATCCTTTAATGAGTTGTGATTTTAATAAATTGCCCACAGTTTTGGAGGAAAAAAATATAGAAGTTTCTCTTCTACTTTTATATATAAAGATTGTTATAATTAAATGTATTTCTTAATTTATTTTAATATTTAATCTCCTTTAAAGAATTGTGATTTTAATAATTTGCCAACAGTTTTGGAGAGGAAAAATATAGAAGTTTATCTTCTACTTTTATATATAAAGATTTCTTATTTTCTTTTAATATTTATTCTCCTTTAATGAGTTGTGATTTTACTAAATTGCCCACAGTTTGGGGGGGGGGGGGGGATATAGAAGTTTCTCTTATACTTTTATATATAAAGATTTGCAATATCCTGCAAGGAGTGATTAGTAAATATACATGCCCAATTATAAAAATGGAACATGAATATCATATTGCAAAAATAAAAAAAATAAAAAAACATTTGGTTAACTCATGTAAAACAGTACTAATAAATAGTTTAACTTCTACTTTTATATATAAAGATTCCCAAATCCAATAACTAATTACTATTTTATTTAAAGAGATTGTTATAATTAAATGCATTTCTTATTTTATTTTAATATTTAATATCCTTTAATGAGTTGTAATTTTACTAAATTGCCCACAGTTTTGGGGGAAAAATATAGAAGTTTCTCTTCTACTTTTATATATAAAGATATAATGATTCCCAAATCCAATAACTAAATACTATTTTGTTTAAAGAAATTGTTATAATTAAATGCATTTCTTATTTTATTTTAATATTTAATCTCCTTTAATGAGTTGTGATTTTACGAAATTGCCCACAGTTTTGGGGGGAAAAATATAGAAGTTTATCTTCTACTTTATATATAAAGATTTCTAATCATTTCAAGTTTTGGATGGCTAATTTTATCATCGAAATGCTTTTCAATTTATAAACTACAAATTCAAAAAAGAAACATAAAAATACAAGTTTATAGTGGCAGCATTCACAACATATCAAGGGTGTAAAAATTACTCCTGTTGTGGAAGCATGAAACACTATGTTGCCCACAGCATGAAGCATTGCATCAGAATCCAGTCAACGACCATCTGGATCATGTGTAAGGGGGAGTTTCTTCATAAGAATATCATCATGCATTTTGGAAATTGAAAACAAGCTGTTTTTTATGAAATTCATAGCTGAAACAATACTGAAATGCACCACACAAGCTTGGTATAAAATTTATTAGATTCTGCGTGTAGATATCATTACGGGTGTTCGCGGTTCGGTTTGGATCGGTTTTGTGGGAAAAAGTCATCCTATCCAAAGATAAAAACAGCATGCGGTTCGGTTCGGTTTGGATGACACCCTTAAAAAAATCTGATCCGATCTGATCCAATTAAATGTGGTTTGGATTGATTCGGTTGATTCGGTTTTTAACCACACATCATTACTTAATTTTATTACGTTAAATAACATATTATAAGCATCATATAATCTACTTTTACCAAAAAAAATGTATTATATAATCTACCTAATACATATTAAGTTAAAAAGAGTCTAAAATTAGTAGATTATATGCAATATATAAAAAGAGCACGTGAACTGAAACATGGTTTAGACATAACAGTTTAGACATAGCATTGAGAAATGAAAGATGAAATATCATGATAATGCAATAGAAAACAGTGGCAAGCCTAAACCATTGATCGTACTTCTATACTCAACGTCCATTGAAAATGGATAAGAAAATCAAGCTAATGGACTAGTCACGTTGCCAACTTCTAAGTTCTAATAGTGATACTAGGGAGTGAGGTACACAAAGTCAATAACAAATATCATATAACAACATAAATAATCGGTTTGGTTCGGTTACTAGAGATAGAATCGAAAACCGAACCAAATCGAACCGATCGGTTCTCTTAAAACTCAATCCAAAAAAATCCAATTAAATTAGGTTCCCATCAATTTTCGGTTATTTTTGATCGGTTTGGCGGTTTTTTTGGATCGGTTTGGATTTGAACACCCCTTGCTATCATGGTATATATATTTGTAGTCTTTTGATCTGGCTACACAGATAGATGAAGTTACACTTTTTTGTTCTTAAATAGGGTCCATCACTCAAAGAAAAAAGGGAAATGTTTCTTCACTTTTACTTTTTCTCTTTAACTTTACCTTTACCTTTTTCAAGTCCTTATACTTCAAATTCCTTTAATTGTGAAGTTGTAACACCCCCTTGGGCATTACTTTGTAACACGTGCGGAAATAAATTAAAAGTAATTTGCTGGTTGCTTTCGGAAAATAATATTTTCTTAAGTTGTAATTGTAACACCCTGTTTTTCGTATGCTTCTTTATCAGTAAATACATGCTTTAATGTGTTTATTTTTGATAAAATCCGGAGGATGATTTTATTTAAAATAAAATCATTTTCTTGTGTTGTTTTACTGTATGAAGTCACAGTAAAATTTTCGGTCAAAAATTCAGACGAAAACCGGTCTGCGTTTTCTCTGCCAGTACAAGTTTACTGAGCTAGAAACAAAATTTTAATTCGTGAACGAGACAATTAGTGTTTTTATGATGTTTTGTGTGGGTTTGGTAAATTTTCGAATTTTGTTGTCCGGGAATAAAATATAATATTTTATCCGGACGAAACCTTCAGAAAATACGATCGGATGTGCAACCGGTTACGTATTTAAGCAGTTAAAGGAACCCTAAAGGAGGAGAAAAGGCTTGATGGGAAGTCTCATTAAATGCCTATGACACACCTAAGGAAAAAGAAAATCCTTATGTCATTCCAAAATCTTACTTTTCAACTTTCTCTCTCCAATCACATCACATCACATTAACTCTTAAACCTCTCTTCAAGAAACTCATCTTCTTTCTTCTTCTCCCTCTCAAGGCCGTGCACCTCCACCTTTCCTCTATAAATATCACTCATCCACTTCACTTCATCACTTTCCTTTCTCCTACTCCATTAAAACCCTTAAGTTTTCATCTTTTCTTAACTTCAAGCTTCCAAAGCTCTAGTTTTTGTTCTTCTTTTCACTAAGTGTTCTTCATCAAAGTTGTTCCTCTTGCTTAGGTTAATACTCTCATGTATTCTTTTCTTTAAAAACTTCATCTTTTTCTAAAGTTTCTTCTTTATGTCATTTATGAGCTTTTATCTTCAAAAATCTCTCAAAAATGGTAGAAAACTCCTTTTGAGTTGAAACCAATTTCTATGGCCTTGTATTTACTTTTAGTTTAACATACTAAAAGGTTGTGTAAAACAAAGTTTCCTAACCTCTACTTTCTAATGAGGCCGAACCATGCCTATGGTTTTGATGGATCTTGTTTCAACTTTTACAAGTTTGAGTTTGTATTTAAAGATTTGTTTTCCAAAATGATCATGGACCAAGGCTCCTTTATGTTAAAGGATGCTATGTCTAAAGTGATTGGAAAGTTTAAAGATTTGTTTTCCCAAAATGATCATGGACCAAGGCTCCTTTATGTTAAAGGATGCTATGTCTAAAGTGATTGGAAAGTTTAAAGATTTTTACTCTACTTTTATGTCATTTACTTTCATGCCATTTATATTTATGTCATTTACTTTTATGTCATTTATATTTATGCCATTTACTTTATGTCATTTACTTTATGTCATTTACTTTATGTCATTTACATTATGTCATTTACTTTTATGTCATTTATATTTATGCCATTTATTTTATGTCATTTACATTATGTCATTTACCTTATGTCATTTATGTTTATGTCATTTATTTACTTATGTCAGTATACTTTAATTCTTTATAATCATATGTTGCTTTCAAGATGATCATAAACTTGAGCTCCATAAGTTATTGGATGCTAAAATGTCTAAGAGATTTGAAGAATTTAAAGATTTTTATCATAAAAACCCAAGGATGGCCGAATCTTAAAGGTTATGGACCTAGGGTGTTTCGTTTTTCATTTTCCAAAGTGATCATGGTTTTGAGCTCCTTACTATTAATGGATGCTAAACCAAAGAGATTGGAAATTTTAAATGTTCCTAACCTATTTTATTGGTCAAGGCCGAATCTCCATCAAGGTGTAACTTGGTGGGATTTTTGTTCAACTTTGTTTTAAGTAATCATGTTTTAAACTCTTAGCACTTGAGGTTCATAAATCCCTAAGTTGCATATGTTTTCGAAACTTCTAACCCTAAGTTCTTGGTTGAGTTCTAATCCTTTGAACCTTGTGTCTTGAAACCTAGACTTGCATCCTAACCAACCTTGAAGAACGTCCATGAAGAAACCGTTTATTTTCTCGCATTCTTTTAACTTCTTAAGGTAAGAGGGGATTTCCTAAAGATATTCAATAATTGTACGCATGTGTGTAAGTGTTTAATTGGATATTTACCTGTTGATTGAGCTTACTTGATTATCTAATGTACTTGAACTGTTGTGCTATTATCTGATGTTGAACTGTACTTGTTCTGAATGATATAATGCTTCTATGTGATGAACTGCTTTCAACTGTGATATTAGTCTTGCACTGATGATATATACTGTTGTTGATTGAAAGTTTGCTAAGCCAGACGTGCGTCTGTGCTCAACCATAATAAGGATTAAAAACCTTAATAAGCTTTGCAGATGAAGGGATTGGTGTTCTTTTCCAAAAGCTCTTTAAACTTAAAGGACTTGTTTTAAATGTTGAAATGGTTTTGGTGTACTATTGTTATACAAGAGAAAAATCCTTTTCAAACTATGTGTCTTCAAGTGAAAAACTTTCAAGATTATTTGGCAATATCCTATTGGGGGAAATATTTCAAAGATAAAAGAATTTCAAAGATGCTTTATAAAAGATTTTCAAAGAAAAGGTTTTTCCTAAATATTTTAGAAACTTTCCGATAACCTGGATAGGTTATCGAGGATTCGGTTTTGAATTTGTTTTTCACTGAACGAAAAATAAGTACTTATGAAAGAGAATCTAGTACGCGAGACGTCGCCTCTAGTATTCAGTGATGCACACGTGATCTTGGATCAGTGTTAATTCGGGACTACGAGTCCTGGCTATGATATTATGGACTGAGAGTCCAATTCTCGAAATTGAGGACAGTTCGTTCTGATTTCGTTGTGATAGACTTAGGTCCTAATCACGTTGTGTTGCACTGTGTATTCTAACCGCGTGTGATGAACATGATTAAAGGTGAAGGTTGTTTTCTACGACCACAACCCTTGACTGTGGCCACGGTCTTGGGCATTGTGATTGAGCGTTCGGACTATGAGTCCTATGCTTCTGAGTTTTTAAGTGATGGGGAAATGATGATTTAAGTCGTTAGCCTTGAGCAGCGACAATGAAAAGAATGAACACAAAGAAATCTGATAAGCCTCTGGCTCATCTAGTTTTGTGGCTAGTATGACCAGGGTTTTGTGCAAATTATATCCTATTTTCACCCAAATTAGATTAGATTGTCCTCAAGCAAGGTTTTGAGTCTCTAGAGTAGTTTTAAGTTAATTTAGCTAGTTTTGAGTCAAAATAATACACTTATGGTTATTTCCTTGTTTTCAGGTTAAGTAGAAGTTGAGAAAATAAAAGAACAGGGGATTCGCCCCGCGAAGAAGGTCTCGCCCCGCGAGTCTTGCAAACCTGAAAAAGTCAGAGACGATCATGGCTTGCCCGTGTTGAAGGTCATGGCCGTGGCAGTTTTGAAGTTGAAGAGTCTCGCCTCGCGAGCATCCATTCGCCTCGCGAGTCTGGAAGTCAGAGAGCATCACGGTTAGGCCCTGATGGCCATAACGGGCGTAAGGAGAAAACTCTTCATATCCTCGCCTCGCGAGAAAGCACTTCGCCTCGCGAGAATGCCAAAGGTTACTGACTCTTCATGAAATTCGCCTCGCGAATGTGTGCTCGCCTCGCGAGCTTGCTGAATTCAGAATTTGTATAAAAGGCTGTTCTAAACAATTTGAAAAGACTTTTGCTTCTCCAATTTTCTGTTTTACATTTTTCTCTGTGATTTCGTTTTTGCCATGGAGAACTAAGTCCTAGGATTAGTCTACTGTATGAGGATCCTATATACTTGAGGTTTTGTAAATCCCTATTTTAATTGCTTTTCCCTTTTCAATACCATATTATACATTTCTGTTTGTTATTTCAGGAGTGTGTAGTATTGTATTGATTTGTTTCAGTGATGTGATTTCCCTATACTTAATCGAGTTTGTTAATTCGCGTGTGTTCATTCATGATCGTTTGTTCATGAGAGCTTAACCCCGTTTGTTATTTCGGGAATAGGAACTTGCATCCATAGTAGCAATTACGTTGTTAGTTGTTACTGTAACTGAAAGGGGATTAGAATCTGCTTAGGGCTTGGGATTACATTAACCAAGGATAGTTGGGGATTCTTGATAGTAGATTAATCGTTGTTTGATAATTGATAATCTCTTTTCAACTGCCCTGTTTTTGATTGTTCTGTTTTGCTTGTTTCTTATTTGCACTCCAATCCAAACCCCCCCCAAAACCGATTTTTGTGGAAGATAATATTCTCAGAGTCCTTGAGAGACGACATCCGAGTTGTCGCACTAAACTACAGTTTTAAACCCGCTCGTCCTTTTTGGCGCGTGCGCGACAGCGCGACCAAAAATTGGCGCCGTTGCCGGGGACTCTGAGTTGTTATTTTTCGCAATTTGTTTTATTTTCTATTCTTTTCTTTCTTTTATTTTCTGTTTTGTTTTGAATTGGTCTGGCTACTAGGTCTCATTGCCCTGAACTGTGTGATTTTGACCCGGAAATTGAAAGAACACTGCACACACTCCGTAGGGAATTTCGGGCTAGCACTAGTAGTGATTCCAATTTTAAAACTGCTTTTGAAAACATGGGAGACCAAAGGACTTTGAGGCAGCTTGCTGCCCCTGATGTGAATTACAATGGTTTGTGCATTGCTTATCCTGGTGCTGACACTCCTTTTGAGTTAAAATCTGGGCTAATCCATTTGTTGCCAAGATTTAATGGTCTTGCTGGTGAAGATCCACACAAGCACTTGAAGGAATTCCAAGTTGTCTGCTCCACAACTTTGAGGCCAGAAGGAGTAACTGAGGATCATATCAAGTTGAAGGCTTTTCCATTCTCACTCCAGGGAGCTGCAAAAGATTGGCTATTATACCTTGCGCCGAATTCCATTACCACATGGAACGACTTGAAGAAGCTCTTCCTAGAGAAATATTTTCCTGCCTCAGGCCGCTGCAATAAGGAAAGAAATCTGTGGAATTAGGCAAGGAAATGAGTCGCTAGGTGAGTATTGGGAGAGGTTCAAGCGGTTGACATCTAGTTGCCCCCAAAGATCAAATTTACGAACAGCTCCTCATCCAATATTTTTATGAAGGATTGCAGTAGATGGATAGGAATATTTTGGATGCTGCTAGTGGGGGAGTGTTGGTTGACAAGACTCCATCTGCTGCCAAGCAACTCATTGAGAACATGTCATTAAATTCCCAGCAATTCACTACCAGAAGAAATTCTGTTGAGACTAGAGGTGTACATGAGGTCCGCACTTCCTCTTCCAGCCATGACCGTGATGATAGAATTGACAGGCTCACTTCCTTGGTAGAGAAATTGGCAATGGATAGGGTTCAGCCTGCGGTGTTGTGTGGCATGTGCAGTTCTCCTGAGCACCCATATGAAGCATGCCCCATTTTGCAAGGAGGATCAATTACTGAATCACCTCAAGCCTTTGCAGTCCATCCGTATAATCAGGGCAATAACCAGAACAGATACAACATTCCAGATCTTTCAACAAATAGGTACCATCCCAGCTGGAGTAATCATCCTAATCTGCGGTATGGGAACTCATCCCAACAACCGATGGCACCTCAGAATCCTCCAGTGACCACTTCTGCACCGTCCGGACCTTCAGTTGATGACATGTGCAAGCAAATAACTTCACAATTGAATGCACAAATGACTACACTTTTCCAGCAGTAAATGGGGCGATTTCGAGCACGATTCCGAGACTCACGAGGCACAATTTCAGCGAGAGAACGGATGCGAGTATTCAGGCATTACATACACAGATTGGTCAGTTGGTCACAGACATAAATAACATAAAGCAAGGTCAAAGAACAACCCAGGCTGCGGCCACGACCCGGTGATAAATCCTAATGCCTCCAACCCTAATGTGAGTGCCATATCTTTGAGGTCCGGAAAAGTTGTTGAGGCCACCTCCAAGAAAGATGAAACAACTGTTGGGGTAACTCCTGAGCCTATTGAGGTTGAAGTTGAGAAGGTATACAGACCACCAATCCCGTTCCCACACAGATTACGAGAAAAATTTGAAGAGTGGTGGTGAAGATAAGGAGAAGGAAATTCTTGATGTTTTAAGAAAGGTAGGTGTTAATATCCCTCTGTTGGATGTGATCAAGCAAGTGCCCAAGTATGCAAAATTTCTCAAGGACCTATGCACCAACAAGAGGAAGATGAAGAATAATGAGAGGGTTGATTTGGGAAGAAATGTCTCGAGCGCTTATCCAGTCTAAGCCGAGAAAGAGTTGTTGCTTTCACCCCTACTCGAGCACCTTGCCACGAAGTGCAAGGATCCAGGCACCTTCACTATCCCATGCACTATTGGGGACAAGAAGTTTGAAAACTGCATCTTTGGACTTGGGAGCATCTATCAATGTCATGCCTACCTCCATCTTTAACAAACTTGATCTTGGTCCTTTGAAGTATACGGTATCACCATTCGGTTGGCCAACAGGACCCGTGCCGCCCCATGGGAATGGTGGAAGATGTACTAGTGCAAGTTGATGATCCGATCTTCCCGGCTGATTTCTACATCTTGGACATGGCGGGCGAGACACATTCCAAGTAAATCACCAATCATCCTGGGCCGACCATTCATGAAGACAAGCTAAGACTAACATTGATGTGGATGATGGGACCATGTCTATGAAGTTTGGGGATATAGTTGCAAAGTTTAACATATTTGATGCCATGAAACATCCAGTGGAAGAGCACTCTGTATTCCACATAGAGCTGATCTCGAGACTATTGAGGACACCCATGAGAACTTGTTTTCTAATTTTCCACTTAATTCCGTTTGTGATGATATTTTTCCTTGTCTTGATTGTACTAATGCTAACCATTTTGTGGTTTGTGCTGAGATTGATGCATGTTTAGCAGGTGATAAAATTGTCAGTGCAGTGGATGAGAACCATGAAGAGGATGAAGCAGCACCGGAGGCCCTCTCTACCTCTTTGGCCTTAGACGCAAGGAATGGGATCCAGTGTGACTCTCCCCGCTTACAATGCACTTGATCAGGGAGTACTCTTTTCCTTTCCCTCACTCTGATTGTATAATTCTGTTGTTCATTGGGGACAATGCATGTTTTAAGTGTGGGGGAGGGAACTAGTTGTAGTTTTTCTTTTCTTTGAATAAAGTTTTCTTTTCTTTGAATAAAGCTCCTGAATAATTTGAGAAGCTCAGGAGCATTTGTGTGTTGAGTCTTGTGTTGGCAAGTTTGCTAGATTTTGATTGATGTTGCACAGATTGCTTGCATGATTGATATGTGATGATTCCCCCTAGGCTGAAATTTTTTTTTTTTGATTTTGAAAAGTGATTCCCATGTGAAATTGAAAACTGAACTTTGAGATTTTGTTATGATGGCATGATGTATGATAAGTTTGGGGTGATAGGAAGCACACACTAGGGATAGAATCTCTTTCAAACAATTTGCATGAATGTCCAGGTGAGGTTTTGAGCCTCCAACATGTTTTAAACTGTGTGAAAATCACTTTCAAGTTGCACTTCCCTGGATTTGATTGAATCTCTTTTTGGTTTGCATGATTATATGTGTGTAGCAAATGATATAGGCAGTTTCTTTGTAAATAGCTACTTGGCCTGAATAAACCAATTCCTAATGCATGTTCCCTAGTTAGCCCTTTTGAGCCTATTAGCCTGTTAGTTCTTGATAACCTAATGTTATAAGCCCAAAAATCTGGAAAACCATGTTAGCCTGATCTTAGGATTAGGAGAGCATGTAATCTTAGAATGGGTGCAAGAAACTAAGTTTGGGGTGGCTGCAAGGTGTAATATGTTGTTGGGATTGAGAAATAAAAAATATATATATAAGAAAAAAAAAAGTTGGAGCCAAAGGCTTGTGAAAGAAAAAGTGTACAAATGTGTTAAAAAAAATACAAAAATGCCAAAAAGAAATAAAAAGGCTGTAGCCACCCAGAAGTGTAAAGAAAAAAAATAAATAAAGAAAGGAACTTGAGTGAATTTCAAAGTGTAAATATAGTTCATGCTCTCTTAGTTCCTAGGGTCTTCAGCTTAGTTCCTTTTGTATATCCTACCCTTAGCCAGGCCCCGTTACAACCCATAAAAGACCTTTTGATGTTGCTTGCATGTTTTCTGTGGGAACCATTTTGAGATGAAAATCAAATTTTTGGGAAGCGTGTTTGAAAAGTGAAACTGAGTGCAAGTTGTTAGCCTGACACAAACTGAGTGATTGAGTGAACAAATAATGCCCTTGTGAGGAAGGCAGTTGTTTGGATTTGGTGATCTCCCTCTTGTGTGTAACTTAGATCCCCTGCTTAGACTTCTGATTGTTTTCATGATGAAATTCTCAAATGTTTGGAATAAATGAATGTGGGGATTGCTCTGTTTGAAAAGGGAGGAACAATGAAGAAAACTGTTTTGATGAAGTTGCTTGAATTTGTGCAATGTTGATTGAATCTTTTAAGCTTGCCAGGTCTTGAGTCTTTTTGATTTTTGAGTCTTAGTTTGCTTGGGGACAAGTAAAGTTTAAGTTTGGGGTTTTTTGATAAGCCTCTGGCTCATCTAGTTTTGTGGCTAGTATGACCAGGGTTTTGTGCAAATTATATCCTATTTTCACCCAAATTAGATTAGATTGTCCTCAAGCAAGGTTTTGAGTCTCTAGAGTAGTTTTAAGTTAATTTAGCTAGTTTTGAGTCAAAATAATACACTTATGGTTATTTCCTTGTTTTCAGGTTAAGTAGAAGTTGAGAAAATAAAAGAACAGGGGATTCGCCCCGCGAAGAAGGTCTCGCCCCGCGAGTCTTGCAAACCTGAAAAAGTCAGAGACGATCACGGCTTGCCCGTGTTGAAGGTCATGGCCGTGGCAGTTTTGAAGTTGAAGAGTCTTGCCTCGCGAGCATCCATTCGCCTCGCGAGTCTGGAAGTCAGAGAGCATCACGGTTAGGCCCTGATGGCCATAACGGGCGTAAGGAGAAAACTCTTCATATCCTCGCCTCGCGAGAAAGTACTTCGCCTCGCGAGAATGCCAAAGGTTGCTGACTCTTCATGAAATTCGCCTCGCGAATGTGTGCTCGCCTCGCGAGCCAGCTGAATTCAGAATTTGTATAAAAGGCTGTTCTAAACAATTTGAAAAGACTTTTGCTTCTCCAATTTTCTGTTTTACATTTTTCTCTGTGATTTCGTTTTTGCCATGGAGAACTAAGTCCTAGGATTAGTCTACTGTATGAGGATCCTATATACTTGAGGTTTTGTAAATCCCCATTTTAATTGATTTTCCCTTTTCAATACCATATTATACATTTCTGTTTGTTATTTCAGGAGTGTGTAGTATTGTATTGATTTGTTTCAGTGATGTGATTTCCCTATACTTAATCGCGTTTGTTAATTCGCGTGTGTTCATTCATGATCGTTTGTTCATGAGAGCTTAACCCCGTTTGTTATTTCGGGAATAGGAACTTGCATCCATAGTAGCAATTACGTTGTTAGTTGTTACTGTAACTGAAAGGGGATTAGAATCTGCTTAGGGCTTGGGATTACATTAACCAAGGATAGTTGGGGATTCTTGACAGTAGATTAATCGTTGTTTGATAATTGATAATCTCTTTTCAACTGCCCTGTTTTTGATTGTTCTGTTTCGCTTGTTTCTTATTTGCACTCCAATCCAAACCCCACCATAAAAACTGATTTTTGTGAAAGGTAACATTTTCAGAGTCCTTGAGAGACGACATCCGAGTTGTCGCACTAAACTACAGTTTTAAACCCGCTCGTCCTTTTTGGCGCGTGCGCGACAGCGCGACCAAAATCCTTTTAAACAAAATATTTTCTCATGTGCATTTCCCCAAGCAGACGTGCTATTGATGAATAAATCAGATACAAAAGATGGTATCTGGGAGTCTGTCCATGTAAACCGAGTGAAGATGAACATGTGACGTTGCTCATCCTGAGACCTTAATGCATGAGGGTAAGGAGGCAACTGCCCGGTGAGCTAGAGCTTGACCAACTCTAATTCTTCTCCAGTGAAAAACGGTGTTGATATCTCATGAGATTAAGTTAGAGCCTGATATTGAAGTGTCATGCATATTTTCAAAGATTGACTGTGCGGGCTTGAGACCCTATGATATAACACTGTTATATTGTGTATATGCATGATTTAACTGCTTATATGATTATGTGATGAATGTATCATGTATATGGTTGTTGTGGGATATATCTTATAATGGTATCTCACTCTTACAATTATATCAGGTATCTTCGGGTTTTGCTGTAGTACCATGGTACTCTAGTACCGATGTTGCAGAGGAGTCTTTCTAAGTCATTTGAAGACCTAGTGTTAGAGGTTGGGAAAGTATCCCGATTGGGGGTCTCTCCATAATATTTGATAGAATGACCAGCTTAGGAGTTTTGAGTTGGGTTGTATATCTAAAGAGGTCGGTAAATGTAGTGTTATATACATCCAGCTATAGTTTGAACTTTTCTTACGAAAGTGGAAACTTAGAGAAACGTTGTATGTCATGGTAACTTTGTTACGAACATGACTTTACATTTTAAATGTACGTATGATGGATTTCAGAGTTATCCTTCTATGAGAAAATTTTATACCCCAGTTTTCTGACTTAAGAGAAAACAAATTTTCCGAATGCAGCCAGCAAATTATCTTTTAATTTAAATTCCGCATGTGTTACGTAAGTAATGCCCTGAGGGAGGGCGTTACAGTAATCCTCTCTCAAAATGGTGATAAAATTTTTTCCTTTTCTTTTACTTTACGACAGCCACAACAACAACGAAAATATAACCGTTTATGGATAGTTATATATATAACATCATACAAATTTATTGTAACATACTGTTTCACATCTAGACCTTTATAAGTATAGGTCCTTATTGAAAAACAACAACATACACTACATAAAACCTAAGCTGGTCACACCTATAAGACAGACCTAATAGCAGCAAAACATCGGCATGCTTCGAACTAAGGGAACTTCCTCCTGTAGTCGTCAAGTCCCTTGAGTGGTTCATCTGGACTCGGATATAAATATATGCACAAGTAGAGAAACCAAAAATAAAACATGCAAGAGTGAGAAACTAATATATGGATTTAACTCGACAACTACATGCGCGACATAACAGAAAAACACATATACATGTTATGTCAACATAAGCATTCGTATCAAAGTAAATAGTTTATCAATGGGTTTCACACCCCAAACCTCATCATTTGAAAACTATGCATGAACACTTCAACTTTCCACGTCTAACTTTTCACATAATCTCCGGAGATCCCAACACCGTGTAAATGAGTTGATCAAGCTCAATTGCCAAATAAGGCACAACGTGTTTACCATAGCACACTGTCCAACACAAGGCACAGTGATCAACTTATATGGTTACCATAGCACACTGTCCAACACAAGGCACAGTAATCAACGTATATGAGTTTTCATTGTCCACCAGGGGACAAATGAAACAACAGAGCCTGAAATATCTTACCCTGCAAGGTATTCAGACATACAACGTGGCATGGAATACCTTAATTATCAAGGCATCATACATAACAACATGGGCACGTCTTCCAATGAATGCATATAAAACATTTTGTTCTCGTCATTTTTCTATGTGTTCATTCTTCTTTTGTCTAAGCTCAAGATGGCTTACTACTATTCGTAATTTTCAACGTGTTAAATTTTTCAACGTTAACACAGGACACGCAGTCCGAGTGCTAGGTCACAACACCTTAGACCTTGAAATCATTCTTAGGTTTGTGGTGGTAGAAAACAACATTCAACTTTTAACAACGTTCATTACAACGTGGATAGGACACAAAGTCCATAACAACGTAACACGGATCAAAGATCTTCGTGCTTATATTAAATAACACTAGTATAGCGATGTCTCTAATACTAGGTTCGCGTTTCAACGTTAACATTTTTTTCGTTCTGTGAAAAACAAATCCAAAACAAAGTCTCCGCAACTTATCAAAGTTGTCGGAAATAACACCGTTTAGTAAAACTCATTTACATAAAATTCTTTGTAAAATCATCAATTACTTGAAATCCTTTTCTGAAAATTTTATGTTTCAAAAAGGGAGTCACTTAAGGCTCAGTATTGATTTAAAACACGTACTTCCATTTTAGAATTTCTTGCCATCGGTACTTTTCTAAATTACCGTCGTCTAGCATTTTTAAAGTCATTTAAGCCAATTCTTAAACTTTTCCACTTAAATATTTTCCTAAAATCAAAATTAAGTTATTTTCGAAGATTAATTTCATAAAATAACTTTTTTATAATATTACGGAATTTCTTACGTAAAAATTGGCAGTACAAAAATAATTTCACGGTTACGTCCTCACTGTGACTCATAAATTGTTTTTACACCAATAAATCATTACAATAACAATATTTTCAAATAAATCCTTATTTTATCAAATAATTATTCAAATCAATATCTTCCAATATTTCTCAATTAACTATTGAATATTCCTCTTAAAGTCTTCTTAAAGCTTTTATCTGATTAATTGATTTGGGCACTGACCATTGTCAGGCTTCTCAAACAACAATCAATAACAACATAATGTCAATATTCCCAGTCAAATCATGCATCACAACATTATAATATATAACTACAGATAAACAATTAAGTGCAGATAAACAATCACTGATGAAATTAACAAAACTTTAACCAAATTAAATGTAACACCCTGTTTTTCGTATGCTTCTTTATCAGTAAATACATTCTTTAATGTGTTTATTTTTGATAAAATCCAGAGGATGATTTTATTTAAAATAAAATCATTTTCTTGTGTTGTTTTATTGCATGAAGTCACAGTAAAATTTTCGATCGAAAATTCAGACGAAAATCGGTATGGGTTCTCACTGCCAGTACAAGTTTACTGAGCCGGAGACAAAATTTTAATTCGTGAACGAGACGGTTAGTGTTTTTATGGTGTTTTGTGTGGGTTTGGAGTTTTTTCGAAAAATCTTGTTCTAGGCCAAATCTTGGGGATTTCCCGGGCGAAATCGTCGGGAAATACAATCGGGGAAGTCATCTGATACGCAATGGAGCAGAACATCAAGAGGATGAACTGACATGGAGTAACTTGATGTGAAGGCTATGACACACCTCAAAAAGTGAATCTTGACTTTATTTCAAAATCTCACTTTTCCACTGTTCTCTCTCCAATCACATCACATCACCTTAACTCCATATCCTCTCTAGGAGCAACCCACCTTCTTTCTTCTCTTCTTCCTCTCCAAAACCGTGCCACTCTCCCTCACTCTCTATAAATACTTTTCATTTCCACACTTCATCATTTTCCTCCATTTTCTCACCTTTACACTTCACTACATTTCTTTTCTCCTTCTTCTCTCTTACAAAGTTTACATTTTTATCAAGCTTTTCTCTTAAAGTTCTTCATCAAAGTTGTTCATCTTGTTATGGTTAATACTTCTATGTAGTTATTTTTCAAAGTTTCATCTTTTATTTCAAAGTTTTCTTCATATGTCATTTATGTGCTTTTAACTTCTAAAATCTGTTAAAAATGGTAGAAAACTCCGTTTGAGTTGAAACCAATTTCTATGTTCTTATTTTTACTCCTACTACAACATACTAAAAGGTTGTGTAAAACAAAAATTTCTAACCCTATTTTCTTGATGAGGCCGAAACCATACTTTTTGGTTTTGGTGGGTTTTGTATAACTTTGCTTGTATGGACTTGTATTTGAGTTCTATTCCAAGATGATCATGACCAAGGGCTCCTTTGTACTAAAGTATGTTAGGTTTAAGTGATTGGAAAAGTTTAGAGATTTTACATATTTTCATGTAAAGGCCTAAACTTTAAGTAGTTTGAGACATTGGTGCTTAGTTGATGTTTCTCCAAAGTAATCATGGATTAAGGCTTCTTGATGTATAAGGATGCTAAATCCAAGGGATTGGAAAGTTTGAAAATTTTTAACCTTTATTTTGTATCAAGGCCGAACTTTAAAGGTTTTTGGCAAAAATATTAAGTTTTGTTTTCTTCCAAAATGATCATAGATTAAAGCTCCTTATAATAAAGGATGCTATGTCTAAAGTGATTGGAAAGTTTAAAATATTTTCTTGCTTTATTTTCCTATGATGGCCGAATGTAACATTTGACCTAGGATGTGTTATTTTATTTTGTTTTCCAAGATGATTATGGATTAAAGCTCCTTCATGTTAAAGGATGCTATGTCAAAAAGATTGGGTGATTTAAAGATCTCTAACCTCACAAACTTGTTAAGGCCGAACCTAAGAGTTCATGGTCTAAGACATTTGATTTTTCCATTTTCCGAAATGATCATGGTTTCAAGCTCCTTACTATATATGGATGCTAACCTAAAGAGATTGGAAAGTTTAGAAATTTCTAGCCTATTTATCTATGCTTGGCCGAAACCCTAAGTCAAGTACTTAGTGGAATTTTTAATTCAACTTTGTTAAAAGATCATTGTTTATGAACTCCTAACACTTAAGGATCATAAATCCATGAGTTGTATAATTTTCGGGAATCTCTAACCCTAAGAACTAGTCTTGGCTGAACCTATACCTTGTGGTTTAGTGTTCTTGTTTGATTTTAACTTGTGATTTTGTGTTCATAACCTTAGACTTTCATCGCGGAGAAAATAAGGACGTTCGTGGTTTACCACTCCAAGCATCTAATCTCCTTACCTTCACGGAAGGTAAGAGGGGATTGCCTAGGGATATTCAATGACTATATGCATGTGTGTATGTGTTTACTTGAGTGATTTGAATATTATTGTGATATTGAGCCAATACTTGAATAACTTGTTTACTTGAACTATTGTGGTTATTACTTGAAGTTGAACATTCGCTAGTGGAAAATATACATTAGACGGTAAAGGTTTACGTCAGTTAACCAAAAGCTAGACATTAAAAAGGAGGCGGTGGCAGTTTTGTAAATATCAGAGTTCATTAATTCAATTTTAACGTCCGTTGTTTTAATGACTGACGTTAAAAGTGAAGTGACTCACTTTTAACGTCAGTTCAATAAAGAACTGACGTTAAAAGTGAACATTTTAACGTCAGTTCGATAAAGAACTGACGTTAAAAGTAAGTCACTTCACTTTTAACGTCAGTCCTTACATCAACAGACGTTAAAGGATATTTTAATAATTTTTTTTATCTAGTATACGATCCCTTCCGCATTGCCTTCCTCAAAGTTTCAGTTTCACATGAATTGCTTTGATGTTTTGTGTTTCTGTTTTGAAAACTATAAGTTGAATCAATAACCCAAACCGGATCTCATTCATGAAGTCTTTAATCTGATCGATCTGAGAAGATTGAAAGGGTTGAAAATCCTATAAAAAGTTACATTGAAAGGGTTTAAAATCCTATAAAAAGTTACATTGAAAGGGTTTAAAATCCTAAACATTAAAGCTACATCCCATCAGAGAGTTTTATGAAATATGCCAAAGGGAAAACTATACTCTAAAGACCTCAGAAAACTGGGGGGCATGAGAGAGCTCAAGAGAGAGGCAAAAACAGGTGCACTAGATCTGTTTCAAGCAAAGGCGAGTGGTTCCAGAGACTTCCAAGACAGTCACTTGCTTTGCCAAAGCTGAGGTTTTGGAACCTGTAACCCCGAGCACTGATTAGCCCTCCAAATGATTCTCCGAAGGTGATAAGGTGAGCAACTCACATGATGTAATTTACTCAGACTTATCACCCATGTAATGTAATTTACTCAAACTCAAGTTGTTTGACCATTAAGACAAAGACCTTTGAGTCTAGGAATAGGAAGAAAGAGTGATGAAGTTAATCTCCAACGCAGAGCCATATTGTGAAGCAGAAAATTAAAAGGATGGAAGGAAGCTATTTATAGGAGCAGGGGATGAAGTTACTAAGCTATTCTGATTTTCTTGAAAACTTACCTATAAACTTAATGCTCATTAAGAGGATTGAGTTACAAGATGCATGGGTAAGTAGCACAGTACAGTCAAAGGAATGAATGTTTTTGCAGATATCTATACACTTTTAACGTCGCTTTTTTAAAAACGGCGTTAAAAGTGTTTTTCAAATAAAAAATATTAATTGTTAATGTCGTTTTTATAAAACGGCGTTAAAAGTTTGATTTTTACTTGATTAAATAAACAGGTGGCGTAAATAATCCTATATATTATAAACGTGCAGAATGAATATTGGAAATAATGTAATTAATATACGGGAACTTGGCAGTCATCAATTAAGTTGACGTTAAAAATGAGGTGGTGGGTAAACTATTTGCGTCAGTTCTATAAATAACTGACGTAAATAATTATGGAACTCATTTCATTGGTTGTCATGTCCCTGTTGTCCTTCTTAACGCAGATCACTCCATATAGTACTGCAGTTTATTTCTCAACCTTTTTTTATACAAGTTTATTTTTAATTTTTGTTAATTAGATTGAATTAGTAAACAAATTATTGTGCAAATTAAAATAAATAAACACTTAACATAAAACAAGTTATATGTATAATCAAATCGTATGACATTGAAGCGATTCATAAGTTAAAATTACATGATTAAAAGATAAAAAATTTCTGCAACATAGCCCTAAAATATAAAAAAGTTTCTGCATCAACATCATTTTCTTCTCAGTCCTGTCATCAGAAACTCCAATGGATGCATCACCTCCCTCACTTGAATTCCAAGATGCAAAGTAAATCCTCGATCACTAGCAAATAAAGCAAAGTGAAATGGATCTTTGCATCTTTCTTCTTCAGTGGAGTTCCTTGATGCATCATCTTGAATCCACAATCACTTGCTTCCAAAGCAAAGTGAAAGGGATGACGGGGATGAAATAAAGTGAGAGAATCACATTACGTGATTCACCCAACCTTAATATCCATGTAATGTGATTTACTCAAACTCAGAAGTTGTTTGACCATTAAGACAAAGACCTTTGAGTCTAGGAATAGGAAGAAAGAGTGATGAAGTTAATCTCCACGGCAGAGCCATATTGTGAAGCGAGAAAATTATTAAAAGGATGGAAGGAAGCTATTTATAGGAGCAGTGGATGAAGTTACTAAGTTATTCTGATTTTCTTGAAAACTTATCTATAAACTTAATGCTCATTAAGAGGATTAGGTACAAAGGTGAATGGGTAAGTAGCACAGTAGTCAAGGGAATGAATGTTTTTGCAGAAACTAATAAACCTTTAACGTCCGTTGTGTAATACAACTGACGTAAGAAGTTGTGAGTGTTTTTAACGTCAGTTTCTTAATACAACTTACGTTAAATATATGACCTTTAACGTCAGTTATTACTAACAACTGACGTAATAAGTGTGAGAGTTTTTAACGTCCGTTTATTAAGACAACTGGCGTTAAATATATGATCTTCAACGTCGGGTTTTACCAAAACCGACATAAAATGTTATTTTATTTTAATTATAATGTTTACCCCGCGCGCCTTCTCCACTTCTCTGTACGTCTTTTCTCTTTTCATCACGCTCAACCCTCACTCTCGCTCTCACTCTGCCCTAATCGCGAGCTCATCTCCACCGCAACCACCGCGAGGGCTTCTTCGCCACCACCGTGAGGTACACTCTTAACCCCTAACTCTGTCTTTCCAGCTCATTCTTTGCAATAACTTGACATCTCTCTTTCCCCTGGCCTTCCCGCGCACTAACTCTCCTTGTCCCTCTGCTCTCGGTAACCACATCGAACGTTGGCCACCACTCGAGCTTCCCCCTACCACCACGCGAGCGCCTATTTCTGGTGAGTCTTTAATTAGGGCACATTTTTTTATTCACAGTTTTGAGTGCATGCATGTTGCTCTGCTGGTTTGAAACTGTAGTCTCAGTAGTTGAAACTTGAAACTGTGAGTTTGAGTTGTTTGGAATGTCTCTATTTTTGGTTTTGAGTGTATGTTGAAACTCTAGTCTCAGTAGTTGTAACTTTAAACTGTGAGTTTGAGTTGTTTGGAATGTCTCTATTTTTGGTTTTGAGTGCATGTTTCTCTGCTGGTTGATCTGTCACGGCCGTGATGCTCATCATGGCTAGGCCGTGATCAGTTCTGCCTATGAGGGTCTGGTTCAGTTGGCACGTTACGGCCGTGACCAGTGCTTGGCAATCTTCAAAAACTATAGTTTTCAATCTCCCGTATTGTCCTTATATTGGATATATAGATGTTTTGTATATCTACAGGACCTATCTAGTTATTTTTATTTATACTTCTGTATTTATTTTGAGTTATAACCTATGTTAATACATATATATTGTTTCTGAACAGGCATACATATGGATCAGTCGGATAGCCCACATGCACGGGAGGACAACTGTGGGGGTTTCGTGAGACCCGATCACGCCTACGCCTGCTGATTCTAGTGTAAGTTTACATGTTATATACTATCTTTAGTCCTTCTTGTTAATGTAAGTTTATAATGTTACAACCCTCTATTTTATCATTTTTTTTGTCCATACAGACATCACAGGCTCATAGGAAATGGGGTAGAGGAGCCACCTCGTTGAAGAAACTAGAGAAGGACAGGCAGAGCAGACAGAAGCTTGAGGTGTCCTTCGATGCTAATCTAAATGCCCAGGGACCTCGTGCTAAAGAATTTAATAAGTGGTTGTTTCTACAAGCGAAGCAACACGTAAGCATCAACTACAACCATCTTTGGAATGACGTTCCACGTAGCGTTAAGGATCAGATTTGGGAGGCTATCACGGTATTTTACCTTTACATTCGTTTGATTTACATTATTAGATAATTATCCGAGTTATAATCCATCCAGTTGTTATATATGTATCTAATGTGTAGGTAGCTTGGACTGTGCCAAATGACGAGGATCATCGTCATAAATGTATGAAAATGGCATCAAAGCGTTGGAATGGGTTCAAGCGAGGATCTTACCAGGTACTATGTATCCGGGAAGAAGCGGCTTGATAAAATGTTCTCGGATTATCCCTGGATTGATCATGATACTTGGGATATGTTTACCGAGGAGTCGGCAGGATGGAGAATTTCAGGTTGGTTGATTAAGTTAATTTTGTATGCTTATTATAGATCATTTAACTGTATTTAATTATGTGTTTTTGTTTGAATAGGCTAAGGAAAATAAGGGTCGGCGAGAATCAAAGAAGAACGTCCACCGCCACACCATGTCTCGGGGTGGGTACCATACTCGGATCCAAAGAGATGATGGCGGATAGGGTGAGGGCGAAGCGGGAAGAGCACTCTGCTAGGATTGAAAGAGGAGAGGTGCACGAGGGCACACCATCAAGTCCTCCGTCGGACATCGACCGTGAGGATGTCCAGGTTAGTCGGCCGCATGACAAAGGCGGGATCTTTTAAAGTTGATGCCACTCGCGAAGTGGCAGATAAGATTGTAAGTAAATAATTAACTTGATTTCAATTGATATTTGTATAGATATTTGCAACACTTTTCACTTGCACGTTTTTTCATTTTTTTCATTGTATATGGATCTTAAAGCAAAATCCTCCCAGGGCGCATTCGTCCCCTTCGGACGGCAGGACGTCTTGATGATCGCTCTAGGCAAGAAAGACCATCCTGGTCGGGTTCTCGGTGTTCACCGGGAACGTGACCATCAAACAATATTATGGCAAGTCTGCTTCACGAAAGCGGGTGGTCAATGAAGCATCAATTTTGGCTGACATTACTCAGCACCTCATGTCCAACCCAGATATTACAACACATCTGATGCAAGGCTTAATAGCCAACCCAGAATTCAAGCAGGTGCTTGCCAGAGAGCTTTCCTCCATCGGTACATCCCAGGACACCGCAGGGCTTGCCAACGCTTCACATGTGAGCACAAAAGAGAGTTTTAGTATGGCACATGTGGAGGACGATGAGTTGGCAGCTAGGGAGCGGGAGTTGGAAGTCTAGCGCCATGAGCATGAGTTGGAAATGAAAAGGCGTGAGCTTGAGTTGGACTCCAAACGACGTGAGCTTGAAATGTTAGCAAAGGTATTTATTCATTATTAATGTCCAAATTAGTCAAATAATTACTTGTGTTTTTTTTAATTATCAAAAACTTATATATTTTATTTTTCCAAAACTGAAGGCCAAGTCGACGTCGGTGTCGCTGTCACCTATCACTCGTTTGTTCTCACTTGGTGAGGATTATGCATTTGAGATTTTTGAATGTCCATTGGATCACGATGGATGGGTGGCATGCCCATATCAACAGAGGATATTTTCCTTCGTTGGTGACGATCTCGAAGCGCTGCGAGAAATAACGTCTGGATGAACAACGCAATGTCATCAGTCTACGGTGCACGTAAGTTAATTTTAATTTTATAACTTATTTATTTTTGGTATTTTTCCATTTAATAATTTATTTTAATTTCAATATATATATTATGTAATTAACATCCACACCTTTTCATTTCTTAGGTATCTCCATCGTCTTCAGCTTGATAAGGGCGTTGCATCAGTTTACGGTTTCTTAGATCCGTCAATCCTTCTGCCCGAGTTCTTTGCTTGGCGATGCATTGAGTAAATACTTAGGGAACTTGTTGGGAGACAATCCGAAAAAGAATTATATCGGGCTCCCTACTGTATGGATCGCCATTGGCGTTGTTCGTACTTCACCCGTCTAGGCATACTTGTCATATTCTTACGCTCTCTCCACCATGATCCGCCACCGAAGGTGGTGGAAGCTGTAAATATGTAAGTAACTAATCTTAAATTTAATTTAAGTTTTAATATCAGTTGTTTTTAGTTTATTACACACATGATATATGAGTTTGTTAATTGATCGACATGATTATTTGTTTATGATAACGCGCTGAAGGCGAGTAGCGTAAGTTGCGCCAACGGGAGAAGTAGGACTTCTAAGGCTAAAGCAAATCCTGTATGGAACATCCTCAAGGTTTGGTAGTTTATTTATCAAATAATTAATATTATAATTACTAATTTATGTGTATATTCAACTGACGTTGAAATTAAATTTGTTGGTAGTCTCGATTTCAAACTGACAGTTGGTCGTGCGGCTATTATGTGATGCTTCATATGCTGAACATAGTCTCCGCATCTATTACGGATGGATGGAAGAAGGTAATATTTAAACAACTTGTTAAATTATATATTATAGTTTTGAAGATGACTTGCATTGATGTTATTGTTATTATTTGAACGTGTCTAGGCATTTATCGACCAATCGCCTATTCAAGAAGATGAGTTAAGAGACTTGAGGATGCGCTTCGCTGAATTCTTCTTCAAGTATGCGGCTAAAAAAGGAATTGACAACATACCTCCGCACTACTTAGATAAATAGTTTTTTTGTTAGACTTTAGAAACTAATTAATAACATGTATATATATATATCCTTAGATAGTTTTGTTTTTTAGACATTGGAACTAAAATTTATTTATATATATACATGGGTTTTGGTTTTAAGTCCCCCATTGTTCAATTTTCCTTTGCAATTCTGTAATGTGTGTGATATTACGTATTCTTGGGACTAAATGCAGGGATAGCTGAGGGGAGTGATATTTTAAAACTGAATTTAAAAAAAAAAAACCTATTAACGTCAGTTGTATCAAACAACTGACATTAATAGTATTTTATAAAATATACAGTACACTATTAACGTCAGTTGTTTATTACAACTGACGTTAAAATTAAACTTTTAACGTCAGTTCTTTATAACAACTGACGTTAGTTTTAACAAAATCAACGTCCGTTGTATTAAAGAACTGACGTTAATAGTTTTAGTTTAACATCAGTTGTTTAAAAAACCGACGTTAATTTTTACAAAATTAACGTCGGTTTTGTTAAGGAACTGACGTTAATAGTGTTATATTTAACGTCAGTTCTCAACTGACGTTAAAATATTAACTATTAACATCAGCTGTATTTACGTAAGTCAGTATTCTGACATAAAAAATCAATTTTAACTGACGTAAAAAGCACTTATTGCACTGGTGATTACTTGCTTTAAAGTGTTATGAATTATATATATGTGATGAACTGTCGTTAACTGTGATATTATTGTTGAGAATATATTACTGTTGATTGAAGTTTGAGAAGCCAGACTTGAGTCTGTGCACAATGATTATAAAGGATTAAAAGCCTTAATAAGCCTTGAATATAACTTTGAAAGTATTGGTTTCATCTATAAAAGTTCCTTGTTTAAAACGCTTACTTCAAGAAAATGAGATACTTATTTTGAAAAGAAACGTTGAAGTGTTTTTAAGACGATAGAAACTACCCTTTTTATGATCCAAAGTTGGTACGAGAGAAAACCTTTTTCGAACTATGTGTTTTATGAAGGAAAAACCATTGAAAATATTTGACTTTATTCCATCAAGGAATTTCAAATACAAACGAATTTCCTAAATGTTTTAGAAAAGATTTTTCAAAGGAAAAGGATTTTCTCCTAAATGATTTGGAAACGTTCCGGTTACTTGGATAAGTGACCGAGGTTTTGTTTTGGATTTGATTTTCACTGAGCGAAAGTAAACACATGTGAATTGAATCTAGTTCGCGAGACGTCGCTTCTAGTATTCTGTAATATGCACGTTGATCCTTGATCCGTGCCACGTTGTTGTAGACTGTGTGTCCTAATCACGTTGTTGTGGACTGTGTCTCCTAATCACGTTGTGGACTGTGTGTCCTAATCACGTTGTTATGGACTGTGTGTCCTAATCACATTGTTGTGGACCGTGTTTCCTAACCACATTGTGATGAACGTTGTTAAAGTTGAATGTTGTTTTCTACGACCACAAGCCTAGGACTGGTGCATCGGTCTAAGGTGTTGTGATTGGGCACTCGGACTGTGTGTCCCATGTTGATGTTGATAATTTCAAAATGGTGAAATTTATGAATAGTCGCTAGCCTTTGAGCTTCGACAACGAATGAGAACGAACACAAAAAAAAAACATTAAGAACTAAATGTTTTACATTTGCATTTACGGCAGACATGCCCAACATGGTTTTAACGTGAGACCTTAACAGGAAAGGTATCATGTGACGGTGTATTATCGTTGTTCTTAAATTGGACAATGAGACGATGTACGTGTATCGTTGTGCCTAAATGGACAATGAAACGGTATGCATAATCGTTGTGCCTAAATGGCCAATGAGACGGTGTATTATCATTGTGCTTAGCTAGCCAATGAGACGGTGTATTATCGTTGTGCTTAGCTAGCCAATGAGACGGTGTATCGAGCCTGATCAACTCATTTGGAGGATGTTGGGATCTCCGGAGATTAAGAATAGAGCCTGATGATAGAAGTGTCATGCATTATCTTTATAAAATTGATTGATTCGGGTATGAGACCCACTGAAATAGTACTTGTTGTTTACCTATGAGTAATGTTTAGAATGGTAATATGCCAAGGTGTTGTATCATGTGTATAGTTGTTGTATGATATATCCATTTGCCGGTGTCTCACTCTTACAGTTATATCAAGTCTCTTCGGGTTTTGTTGTAGTACCTTGGTACTCTAGTACCGATGTTGCAGAGGAGTCTTTCTAAGTCACTTGAAGACCTAGTGTTAGAGGTTGGAAAAGTATTCGGATTGGGGGTCTCTCCAATGAATATTTGATAGAATGACCAGCTTAGGAGTCTGAGTTGGGTTGTATATCTAAAGAGGTCGGTAAATGTAGTGTTATATACATCCATCTGTAGTTTGAACTTTTCTTTCGAAAGTGGAAACTTAGAGAAATGTTGTATGTCATGGTAACTTTGTTACGAACGTGACTTTACATTTTAAATGTATGTATGATGGATTTCAGAGTTATCCCTATAGAAGAAAAATTTATACCCCAGTTTTCTGACTTAAGAGAAAACAAATTTTCCGAAAGCAACCAGCAAATTATCTTTTAATTTATTTCCGCATGTGTTACGTAGTAATACCCTAAGGGGGGGAGGGGGGTGTTACATTAAAGAAATACCACAATTGCATATAATTAACACAGACCAACAATAGATAGCACGTAGCCATCGGATAAATCCCTCAGACAATCCCCTTCTTACCTCTCAAAGAACTTAAACTTCCGATTAAAACTTTACTGCGAATCTAGAAACTGTCAACGCACGTACACGATACGATTCTTTATCCTTCAACGAACCACAATCAACCAATCAAAATCAAACAAATACAATCACCTATTCCCTAATGATAGGTCACGGTATCAACAAGGTTTTGTGGCTAACTTTTCTAAAATTGCTTAAGTCATTGGATTAATGATCCTAAGTACTTAAGACAATGGATTAGTAATAAATCAACAAAGTTTGAATTAAAAACTTCCAAACTTCTAAAAACCTAGATTCGGCCTTAATGAGTACATGAAGCTAGGGATTTTTGTTTGATGAAATAACTTGGATTCAACACGAATACATACTATAAAGATGATATACAAAATCATTTGTAAATAAAATGAACAAAAACTTTCCTCCAACCACACCTATAGGATTCGGCCTTGTCAAGAAATTAAGGGAGGAAATTTTGGATTTCAACATACTCTTGGGTTATGATTATAGGAATGATAATAGGAACATAGAAATTGGTTTCATATTTTTAGGATTTTTCGATGATTTTCTAGAGAATTTCAAACTTTCTAGATCTAGAAATTGAAAATCATGAACAAGGCTTTAAATCATGAAATGAATTGAAGGGACTACAGTTAAATGATGATAAGAATCATGAATCGCCTCTTAGAATTTGAAGAATGACAAGGAATCACCAAGTTGCTTCACAAACCAAGCTATGGAAGCTTAAGAGAAAGAAGAGAAATGAAGAAGATGATAGTAAGCTTTGGAGTAATGTGGAAGACTATAGTTGCATCATGAAGTTATAAGCAAGAGATGGAAAGCCTTGGGCTTGCGCATTGGGCTTGAAGGAGTCCAAGACCATTTACTAAAATTTCAACATAAAATGCTTAAGTTCTTAAAGAATGCCATAGGAAACTTAAGAGTATAAAATGGTTTCATGAAGAATAAATTCATTAGCATGAAAAGGGCCTCATGGCTGCTTCCCCCTAGTGGGTTTTGGATGACAAGAATTTGGCCCAATTTGACAAGGATAGCTTGAAGAATTAACTTAGGACTAAAAAGTAATTAAGAGAAAGTTTAAGGACTAAAATGCAAAATCCTTATAGTTTGTCATCATGATGCCATGTGCGCCATTACTGCATTCACATGGTGACTCATCTTGTGTGACTCATTGGTATTATCCGTTAGCGGCTCCCGAAAATCCCGTAATCTGCTCCGTTGCTTCCCCGACTCTATACGATGCCGGATAAAATATAATATTTCACTTTTTAGTGAAATATTTCAAAATAACCAAAATCGTAGGAAATTAAATAAAAACCTTAAGTTAATCGTTCACGAGTCAAAATTAGATTTTTTGAGCAGTATAAATATACTGTCGGTGAAATTCACAGACCGGGTTTCACCTGACTTTTCAACCTAAATTTTAATCGTAACATTCTACCATTATGTAGAGTGTAACTATGGTTTCAGATTAATTAAAAGTATTTTCTAAGTCTCAGATAAATATATAAACGTATTTATATAAATTTTCGATATTAGAAAACAAAAAAAACTGAGGGTGTTACAGAAGTGATTACCCTAAATAAGACAGGTGATTGATGATTGGCATTACATAGGCAACGAGGCGAATAGTTTCTTCAAAGTGACTATAATATCTTTTATGTTATCAAGAGATTCTCTTAGATGAAAAGGAATTTTCTACAACCTTCTATACTTTTTCTATGTGGTTTTTTGAGTATAATTAAATCTATATAACTAATGTTTTTACATTTTTTTGCACATAAAGGATAAAGATTGTTGCAAATTACATTTATGCACGTCTCTCGCATCTTGGGGTAATGTGGTAGAATATAGAAAATGTTGTGCAGATGTAAGGACTATACATATTTGTGAGTGGGTAGCCAATTAGTAGTAACTCAACTAATTATGTCCTATGAATTATAAGCAAAATGCAGTTAATTAAGTGTGATAATGTGATTAAGCTTTATAATGTACTAAGTATTTTTCTAGATCGAGAAGATATCTTATGCTTTTCCTTTATCATAAGGCAAATAAGGAAGTGCTTTATCTTCTTTTAAAAAGATTGATTATGTAATTTTCAAACTACAAACTTTACACATTCAGGGAAAGGCATGAGTGCAGATGATGTTAGACTAGACCAATACTAAACGATTCTGATGTCTGACAATTTGGGATTACAAATTTTTTTATGAAGCTTATTAGTTTATTTATTATGGCATTTTCCTGCTGTCAAGATTTTAAATATTGGCCTAATGTGGGATTGAAATGTTGGGGTTACATCATGTTATGTGATCTGCAATGTAAGGATATAAATTGAATTGCTAACATCTTCAAAATTAAACTAGTTATAATTATTTTTTAAAGTTAAACTATAGTTTATAACTTTATAGTTTTCATTCATTTTTAATTCAGACCTCAAAATTTCTTTTGAAACAAGTCCTTACGTTTTTAAATATTTTCAAAATAACCTTTGTCATCTGCCACCCTGTAATAAAGATTGCGCGCCATTAGTGACAAACACGCCCCCTTTTCCCTTTTAGGTATGCCACATCACACATGGCAGTGCATGATATTTTTTATTATGTACAATGACAATTAAAGACAACATGAATATAGACAAAATTGCAAAATATTATTTTTATCGTTATACTAACTTATTTTTAGCTCAATGGTTTTGCAAAATGCCGCTATCTAGAAATTTAACATCGAGTCTATAGATATTCGTTGAGGTTTATCACCTTGTGCTGTTAACAAGTTTGAACCATTGGCTTGTAGGGTCACATGTATTATCTATTCTCAGGCATCTACATCTAGACAAACACTAGAACCACTGTTGATCTTAGAAGAGAGATGCATCTTTGAATCAGATATCATTTCCCAACTTGAGTTGAGACTTGAGCATGTTGTGCCAAGTTTTGCTGATTTTCCTTCTCCGTCTGCTTGTAAACAGAAATATGTACCCTCTATTGAGAGTATGTTGTGGGGTGTGTATATCCAGCCATCAGAATTAGAGAGCAGGGTCCTAATCTCAACGAGTCAACCAATGACTTTCTTGAGATGCATAGACCCGTCAAAGGATGAAAAATCAATTTATATGGTTCAGCTTCAGATACGGATGGCCCTGCATGTCAAGAGGAATACAATTACATAGTAGTGATATTTGTTCACAATATAAAAATTACATTAAATACTTTAATATATCCTTGTGTAAGCATTACTTTAATTTGTCTAACAATAAAGTTATTTTTATATCTGATTCTCTACATTCTTCTTACATTTACTATTTTTTTTAAACAAAAACAGGAAAATAAGAGTAGTGAGACTATTTTTATTTTTTTATAATTGAAATAAGTGCAAGGGATGAGCTTAGATATTGGAGTGTAAAAATAACATTATTGTTAATCTTACCTCCACATTAATGGATCAATCATTATTTAAAAAAAAACTTAATACACATATTCTATTATTATTATCACATCATCTCATATTTTTGTAAGTTGCTAGGGTGAAAACGTAAATATGTCAAAAATAATGAGATCAATTGTAATTAAATAATAAAGTTATATATATATATATATATATATATATATATATATAATTGTCACTCATTTTTTGTCTTTGACCAGGTATCTCGTAACAGACAAAGCTCTCGGGTAGAGAATGACGGTTAGGTAAAGTCCTTCCAAAATGACGACTCAAGAATTAAAACCCCTTATCTTACCGGTGAAGTCCGATTGGTGGCACAACCCACCAACCACTTTTGGGTACAATTATCACTCATAAAGACAAATATGGCATCATAAAATATATGAAAGATTATTATATTTTTTGTTGTTACTATACCTCTGAAAGGAAGTTGAGTAGCAGAGATCCTTTGTAAGAAACTTGCATTCCTAACCTGGCTCCAGTCCGAATTGAGAATCCCATAAAACTCTTCCATTCCTACAACCCCTTGTCTAAAGTAGTAACTCCCAACCAGTGTCCACAAGGCCCAATCCAAGTCAAGTTCAGCTGCCAATGCAATGAAGCAATTGAAGTATACCTATTGTAATTCACATTTGTACCTCTCATGTCCACACCAAACTCACTCACAAACAATGGCAATCCTTGGTCCAACAAGAACCCTGCCTTTCTCATCACATTTCATGTGACTTGTCCACACACATTGTTTGGATTCCCTGATGTCCATGCTTGACCATCACTGAAGGCATACCAATGTAACTCGAAGACTAGTTTCCTATTGAAGGAGAGTGTCACTAGCTGGTTCTGAACGAATGATAGGTCTGTGTCAAAATTTAGGCCAGACAGAATGACAAGAACATCTGGATTTGCAGCATGCACAGCTTCTACTCCTTGTTGCATATACCTCCAGTTCATAATAACAATTTATCATTCACATAAAGGTCTGGGTTAGCTTGAAAGAATTTACCATTCATATTTAAAAATACTTTAGATAGACATGTTAATACAACATATTTATGCTAATATTAATCCATTCACACATTAATACTACATATAATGGATAAGGCTATTATAAAATGGAGAATTGCTACCAACACACTCTTAATTATTTGATGAATTTCATGTGAGATTCACTAAATAGAGTGGGTTCCACATGAAATTCATTTAATAACAAATAATGCATTTGAGATCACTTTTTAAGGAATCAAGAAAAGTAAGTTTTTATTGAAAAACTAAATATTTCACATTTTTAAATATTAAATACACCAACTTCCAATGAAACATTTCTTTTTTTTTTTTTATTCCCTAAAGAGTGCCTTTAGGAAAAATTCAATCATTTTTATATTTACACAATTCAATATGACTAATTAAGGATATATTCACTCTTGATTAATTAAGTGCACTCGTTAGTATTCTCCTTACTTTTATAAAAAGAGTTTCCCTTAAAATTGACTAATTAAGGGTATTTTTGGTAGAGATAAGGATATATACACTCATGATTTCATCAACTACTAAATTTCATCAGGGGCATAACAATCTCAACTTAATATATGAGTGAATACACTCTTACTTATTCACACAGAAACTTATTTTAGAGTGGTTCATGTTGGGGTTGTGCCTGACCCAAAACCATTTGTATTTTGTCTAATGTGAAGGAGTTGTGGTTTTTATTACCTTTCCCAGTCGTTGACATTTTGTTTGGGACCTCGTAGCTCATTTCTTAAGCTCATGCCAACTACATTATGTACTCCTTTGAAAATGGTATCCATTTTGGTAAGACCTGTAATCCATAGGTCTGGATCAAAATAATGGTCTCCGAAGAACCCATTGCCGTCAGAGTTACTACAGCACCACCCCTGTTGGGTCACATGATTGTCCAAAATCACCATCACTTCGTTGCCTCCAAGGCTTTTCACCACTTCCTGAGGTAATAGGCGCATATGATTTTACACTTATACAGAGAAAAATATTTGTTTGTAATATATACAGATTTTTTTTTTTGAAAATTTGTATATTTAGGAATAACTTTTATTATTAATTTCTATTAGTAGTAAGAATATCTATCTATCCTCAAAAAAAAAATTAAGAATATCTATCATGTAGTATGCATTATATTATGATCCAATAACATACAATAATATCTCTCTACATAATTTCTCAAACTTGAACTCTTGAAGACTACGGTTTTTTTTCCTTCTTACGTTGACCTGCAGCTAGCCTACAGTTTTTTCTTGAGTTGACCTGCAGACTAAGATTAGGGATTCGGATTCCCTATATTTGGGAATCCCTAGAGTTAGACAAAATTGTGTTAAATAGTTTTTAGAGTCAAATTTATTGGGTATAATAAAAATAAAAATACTCTCAAAATTTATCTAAATATAAGAACTTTAGGAAAATACAACTTTAGAAAATCCAAATCCCTAAGATTAGTAGTTGGGATAGAGCTAATAGAGTAGTTCTAACTATCAATTTTGACACCTTCTTTTCTACATGAGTCAATCGTTATCGAGCCAAAGGCTTTGAGAATTTGAAATGTGAAGGAAATTTAATGAGAGGTACTAATTTAGGCGATGAATAGCCAGTGCTGATAAAATTATTCATCAAATATTTAATACTCCTTCCGGTTCATAATATAAGAAATAAATTGATCATTTTTTTATCCAAAATATAAGAAATATGTATCGATTTTTATATACATATTAAATACTAATTTTCACCATTGTCCTTATTAATTATTGTCATTAATGATAGGCTATCAAATATTAATTAAAATTAGAAAATGTGTTTTTGGAAATTTATATGAGTATTAATTATAATTAACTTATTCCAATATATTTTCTTGATCTTTATGTTTTAGGGTTTTATTTCTTATATTGTGGATCAGAGGGAGTAATTGTTTCTCAATGAGAGATTC
Organism: Sophora flavescens; assembly: GCA_030762895.1. NCBI lineage: Eukaryota > Viridiplantae > Streptophyta > Magnoliopsida > Fabales > Fabaceae > Sophora > Sophora flavescens. The sequence continues at coordinate 147,012,024 of CM061069.1, read as the reverse complement.
TCAAGTAAATTGACTCTTAAAGATCAAAGACAATACTATATACTCCATCCGTTATTTTTCTATGGTAATTTTAGCTATTTGTTTTTTTTCCAAAACAATAGATCTTTTATAAACCCAAGATATATTTGACAATTTTTTTTCCATATATACCATTATCATAGAATTAAATTGAAATGCCTTGAAAATACACTAAATCTTCCCTACTTAAATTCAACCATAAATGATGCATGTTCCAAAACAAAAGTGGCACATATCAATACACTTTATTTTCTCTAATTATAAATGTCTCTTGTAACACCCTGTATTTCACTGTTTTAAATAACAGTAATACATATAAATGTGTTTATAAATTTATTAGAATTTTATAAAATTGTTTTAAATAAACAGAGGTTAGTATTCAATCCTACTTGACCGTAGGAAGCTACGATTAAAATTTAGGTTGGAAAGTCAGGCGAAACCCGGCCCGTGAATTCCATTGACAGTATAATAATACTGCTCAAAAGACCTAATTTTAATTCGTGAACGAAAGACTTAAGTTTGGTATTTTATTTTCTACAACTTTGTATTTTTAGATTTATTTTGGGAAGAAATAAAAATAATTTACGTATTACGGGCGGAAAGCGTAATCGGGTAGACGACGGAAGGGAAATTAGAGTTTCTAAGAGCCGATAGAGGGTTTATCTTAGGATTTTGAGATGATTCAAGGGGATGAATCATATTTTTAAGTCTAGAAGGTTTTTCAGGGTTAAATAGAAAATTTAGAAATTTTACGGTTAAGTCCCTGAATTTTCTGTAAATTACCCTTTTGTCCATAAATTAGTTTTTTTAAGTTTTTCTAAGTGGATTGGGCTAGAATCCTTGTTTCTAATCTTAAAGGGTCGTGGTTTAGAAGCCCAAAATTTTTAGTTCATAGTTTGAGTTCAAAAAGCCCATTTAAGTTTCTTATCATTAAGCTTAAATGCTTAAATCTTCAAGTGGGCCCCACAACAAGCAAGAAAATGAAATCAAGCCCAAATGTGCCAAGCCCAATGCGCAAGCCCATGTGAAATGTGGCTGCCTCATTGTTGTTGGACTCATCATGTTGAATCTAGAATTTTCCATAAGTTTCTACAAGTTTCTACCTTATCCTAGATTTTCCACAATGTTCTTGATTCTTCCTAAATACATTGAATTATCCTAACTTGTCTTTGACTCATAAAATCAGCCAACAAAGTCAAGATAAGCTAGCATTTAATGTGGCAAAATCATCATCATGACATTCTATTGATAATTTGCAAATTAGTCCTTCAACTATTGGAATCTTTGCAATTTGGTCCTTAGAACTTAATTGTATTTTGATCCTTGAACATGACAACTCATCATCATCTAGAATTTTCTTGAGATTTCGCCACTCTCACTATAAATACCCTACTCTCACTTTTCATTTAGTTTCTTTTGCCATTTGCTTCTAAAAACTCTAAAGTACAAGTTCCTTAGTTCTAAGTTGTAAAGCAAGTTCTTGGATTTACTTGGTCATTGATTTTCAAGAGGTAAATCCTAATCTTCATTCTTAATCATGCCTATGTTCTTTAGCAAGTTTCTTGATTCAAGGCTTATATCATGATTGTTCATCACTTTAAAGTTTCTAATCCTAGAACTTTGAAAAATCATAATAAATTCTAGGAAAATCTAATGATAATGAAACTACTTTCTATGTTCTAGATATCATGTCTACTATCTAAATCCAAGAGCATGAAGTAATCAAAAATCTTTTTCTTGAAAACCTAGCTTTGGCCGAATCTATCACCTTAGGGTTGGTAGAGTTTTGTTCATGTGTTTTCATGTATGATCATGTATTCTATATGGCATGTATGACTAAACACTCTAATCCATGTTAGTTCCTTAAAAAGGACTATTTTACTCAAAAATATTCATGTTGGCCGAACCCTAAGTGAGTGAGTTTTGTTGAGTTTTGTTCATGGTTTTCATAAATGATCTTAGAAATCAAGCTTTTAGTAGGCATGTTTTATAAATCCAAGATGATTTGTTAAACTAAGAACCCTAGCTCTATGAACTTATTAAGGCCGAACCTATGAATAAAAGAGTTAGGAAGTTTTGAGTTTTAAACATAGTTATTTAGTCACTAATCTATGATTTAGGTTAATTAAGGATCATTAATCCATAACTTAATCATGATTAGAAGTTTTAGTCATTAAAAAACCCTAGAGGCCGTGACTATGTATTAGGGTTTAGAATGTTTTAGTTTCTTGATTTGTAATTATTGGTTGTAATGGATGAAGGTTAGTTGAGTACGACGTTTACAAGGTAACTGAAATTCCGAAGGAGTCTGTAAGTTCATCAAGGAGTCTTCAAGATGTAAGGGGCCGGGGAACACCAGAGGATTCTATTCAATGGATATATGCTATCCAGTGGTTGTTTTTAATTATTTGTTTGTTAGTATTTATTTATGTTGTTTATTGTTGGGTTATTTGTATCTGTGTGGTTTTAATTGCTTTAATTGTTTATCTGCAATTATACTATGTACTGTGATGCATGATCTGCCTGGGAAATATCTGTGATATAACCGTTGTTTGATGTGTGAGAAGCCTGACAGTGGTCAGTGAAAAAAATTAAGAAAGTCGGATAAAAGCTTTAAGAAGCTTCGCAAATTATATTCAATGTTTTAACGGCAAAATATTGATATATAATATTAAAGGGAATTTATTTTGAGAAAAATAAAGAGTTTTTGGAAAATATTATTATTTTAATAATTTATTTTTGGAAAAGTGAATTATGAGTCACAACGAGTGCGAAACTGTGAAAATATTTTGGTAGTGCTAAATTTTATGTAAGAAAACCCCGAATATTACAAAATATTCTTTTATGAAATTAATTGGTGAAAATAAGTTAATCATGATTTTAGAAAATTAATTAAATAGAAAAAGTTAAGTTTTTGGCTCAAAAGCCTTAAAAATAATATTTGACGGCAAATTTGGAAAAGTGTAGACGGCAAGTATTTTCAAGACGGCAGTACTTATTTCGAGGAAATTAAACCTCAAGTGACTCATTGGTTGGTAAAAAACTAAGTTTTATTATTTAAGGATTTTATAATGAATTTCTACCTTGGAAAAGGAATTTCTAAAAATCAAAAGTTGATTTAAAAATGTTGAAAATACAGTTGGACTTAGTAACCGAGACGTCGGGGTACTAATGTTCTGTGTTGTGATGGACTCGGTCATTTGGACTTTGAGGGCCTATATTTTATACATGAGGTATATTGTGATGAAACATTGAAGATGTTTTCTAGTAAGCACGAACCTAAGACTGGTGCATCGGTCGAGAGGTGTCGTGATTGAGCACTCGGACAATAAGGTCCTGTGTGGTAATGAAAATTTTAAAAGTATTTTAAAACTATGTGAGTTGTAAGCCATTTTGAGCTTCGGCAAAAGAAAGATTGAGCACAAAGAAAAGAACAAAACAAAAGTGTTTTGCATGCATTTGGCAGACGTGCCTACGGTTTGTGACATAATGCATTAATTACCAGCGGCGAAAGGTAATTACGATGTGCATTTATCTCATGTGCCTAGGGAGGACATGGAGACCCCATCTTACTTGCTAATGGTAGGGCCACTGGTTGTGGACATTATCAATGTGTTTGGCCTTGTGTGTGCCTGGCTGTGTATGCCTTTTTAAGATGGGAAGAGGTTGCGCACCTGTTGGCAGTTGGCCATGTTAGCCAGTGTGGCTATGGAGTCTGATCAACTCATATGATGTTGGGATATCTCATGAGATTAGGACGAAAATTAGATGATGAATAGAAGTGTCATGCATAATTTTATGGATGATGTTTGGGGTGTTGAACCCACTGATAAACTGTTCGTTTATAACTAATTGTACGTGATAAATGTTGATGTGGTATTTGATGGCTAGAGTGTGGTTATTGAGTAAGATCCATGTATTGGTTTCTCACTCTTACAACATATTCAGATGAATCCGGACGTACCGTTGGTGCAGTCGAGGATTCGTACGATCACTTTTGATCGGGCACAATTTGGTGGTGCCTGGGAGATAAATCTTGGGGCACTTAGAGCCACCTACCATGGCCCTAGTACAGAAGTTATTGGAACAATAGAAGAAGGACCACATCAGAGAACTCATGTAGTGGAAATAGTCGAGGTATCGCTACCACCAGTTTGGCTGTACCTTCAATACCTGGAAGAGCATGGAATGATGGATCCTTTACCTCAACCACAACCTCTTCGGATGTTAGGACTGGGAACCTCCGGCTGAAGTGGAGTTAGTTGATGGTGAGGAAGATCCAGAGGAATACATGGAGGACGATCCCGAGTTTTAACCTCCTGCGGTTGATGAGGAAGATTCTTCGAGATGGCGCAATGGCGAGCGGAGGCATCATCATCGAACTCATCGGTTGTAGGTGGGATTGATCATTATGGTCTTCCCAATGGGTTTCACTAGCTTGACCAGCTTTAGGTATAGTTTCCGGGGGTAGTGAGTCTTGATAGTTTTATTTTGGCTTCGGAGAGCCATTAGTTTTTGAGATAGTTTTGAACTAGTTGTTGTTGATATGTATATATCTTTATCTCCTTTGCTGAGTTGGATGGAGAATAGCCTATGCTTATACAGGCCTTTTTGTTATCTCCTAATATAGGTGTTGTGTATATAAACGATGAATTATATATATATATATATATATATATATATATATATATATATATATATATATATATATATATAGATGTACATATATGTTGTTTATGTTTATAATGGTTTTATGTTGTATGTTTAAAAAAAAAATTCAGCACTATTTTCATATAAGGTTAGTCACTCTAAATTATATTTTCCGAAAGTAACCAGCGTTATATAATTATATTTTTGTATTTGGGTATTAATGTGATGACCCTAGAGTAGGGTGTCGCATCTTTCTTTATTTAATGTTGTAAATGCTTCTTTTCAAGGTATATAAATGGCTAGTGGAGTGTGGAGTAAATGTGGTTAGAATTTGTAAATAATTAATAATACTATAAATAAGGATATTTTGATACAAATATAAACAAATTAATGATTTCTTAATCTGTATATAGAAATATTAAATTACCATAAAAAAAAGAACTGACGGAGTGCCACTTAAATGTACTATGTGGATCATTGTAATGTACTTAACAATTTTCATGCTTAAGAGTCTATCAACCATTTTTTTTTTACAAAAAGTTGAGGGGAGTTAGGTCCCGGGAGCTCACAATGGTTAAGGCAAGTCTCACGACTCAAAAAATGTTTATAGAAGTATTTACAGATTACCCACCAACTAGATTCTCACATCGACAATGAGATTCGAACTCACGATCTTATAGATTATTAGCTGTATTCTTACCAACTGGAAATGTCATTTCACATCTTACATATAACACTAATGCTCCTGAGATCGATGTATATGTAAATGACTTGGAAAAAGTAAACAATAAATGTAAGCTTTGATGAGGGGAAGATCAACGATGGAGGGGTTGTTGGATTTGACGAGGGGAAGATAAAAAAAAATTATATATTTGAAACTTTGTATATTTAGGAATAACTTTTATTATTAATTTTAAGCAAACTTATAAAAATAAAATTTAAGTTATTAACTTAAGAGCAGTAGTGAGAATCTATCACGTAGCATGCATTATACATATTATGATCCAATAGCATACAATAATTTCTCTTTACAAATTTTTTTTTTTTTGGTATACTCTCTTTACATAATTTCTCAAGCTTCAAGATTAGGGGTGGACGACAGACGGATTCGGTCGGTTTCGGGCCGAAAAGTGTCCACCTGACGAAAACCGAAGTGATTATTTGTAGGCCACTTTTCACCCATCTGAGAGGTCGGTTTGGTCGGGTCAGGTTTGAACGAGTGACGGGTTTTGCCGGTGGGTTACTTCAGGTAAAAAAGAATAGAAAGATGAACATAAATCATAAGAAGAAGAGGAGGAAGAGACTTTTCTCTATATTCAGAAATCATAAGAAGAGCAAAATATTAGAAAAAAGAAACAAAGGATGTGCACTGCCAAGAAGTCCAACACGACGTCAACAGTAGATCGCCGTCCACGAGCCGCCGTTGTCGCACCTCCCATGAATCATCGCACTAGACGAGAAAGATGCAGATCGAAGGGTGTGAGAGGAAGATGAGTGAGAGAGAGGAGCAGAGCGACGCACTCAGTGTTTGGTCTAGGGTTTCAAAATGCAGGTAAGGATTAAATGGAAAAGTGGGTCTGGTTTAACCTTTGAAACAATCCAATGCATAATTTGTTTGGGCTATTCCATTATTTCAGTGTCTCTTCCTGGCAGTCACACTAAATAATTTGTTTTGGCCATTCAATTTTGGACCCAATTTTTTTTTTTTAACTTTTTTTTTCTAATACATTAAAAACCCTAAAAACCTAATCACCTTTACTTTCCCTATCTCTCTTTCTCCAGAATCACACCCCTGGTGACTGCCCTCAACTCTCACCTTCTCCATCTCAGTCTCGCAGCTCTCGCCTTAATCTCCCTCATCACCGTCACGACGGACCACCACAGCCATGCACCCCCTGTCGTGGCGACTCCTCACACTTCACAACACCCCCCCCCCCCCCAAGCCATGTTCAGTCACCTTTCTCCCATCGCCTCTATTCCCTTTTCTCCTATCTCGATCGAGCTCGGTCACCGATGGTGGAAAATTTCTGGAACCAAGCCTGACCGCCATCAACCGCACTTAACTCGCACCCAAAAACCGATGACCGAGATGACCCGTCCGTGCACCGCTTAAGCTTCTGGGTTTTTCGGGGCTCGGGTGGGTCGGCTGATCTTGTCCAGCCCTGTTCAAGACTACGGTTAAAGGCCCAAATTGGTCCTTAAAATAAATTACGGGTAGTTTTTTATCTCTGAAAAAATAAATTAATCATTTGGTCCCTCAAATTTACAATCACGGTACATTAAAGTCCCTTCTTTCAGTTTCAACGTCCGTTTACTTGCCTGTGTATCCTGCTAACCATCCTGTCTAGCTCATCGGTGGTTTTGTGTGGCTTATGACGAATTCCCATCGTGGAAAATGAAGAAAAGTGAACCAACGTGCACAATTTCAAAATCCAGGTACCTAAAAAATTGAGCATGTTTTTTACTTTTCATTCGTCTCTGATGGTCAAAATTATTACATGCCACGCAAGACCACCAATGGGCCATGCAGACTGGCGAACGGGACATACAGACAAGTAAGCGGATGTTGGAACTAGTCTAAGAGACTAACTTGTCTCGCATTTGTGAATTTAAAGGATCGAATGATTATTATTATTTTTCCTTCAAAAACTATAAATGTATCCATAATTTTTTGGAGGATCAATCTAGGTCTTTATTCATTGGAGAATACTAACCAGTGTTTTAAGGGCATTGGTTAAGCATCTAAAAATAGAAATTTAACATTGGGATTTGATGTATTTTATATTTTGTAGAATGATAAACTTACTATAAACTTTTATATTTTTGAGTTTCCCTAACTAATATCCTAAGGACACTGATTAACATGATCGTTATTCATTTTCTTAAGTTGACGTGCAGCAACGGTTTTTCCTTGAGTTGACCTTCAGACTAAGATTAGTAATTGAGACTCGGGACTTGGGATAGAGTGGTTCTAACTAATAAATACAGAATTCAATTTGATGCCTTCTTTTCTACATGAATGATATGTCGCGAATGCACGACGTGCGACGACGCGCTCGTGCGAATCCGGCAAGTGTACCGGACTGCCGTCAAGTAATAAAAGATATCGAACCCACAGAGACTGTGTTCTCGAATCGCAATTAAATTTCGAATCGATTAAGTTCTGGACTTTTTAGAGAGGGTTTTTGGAATTGGTTTTTGAATTGAAAGATAGATGAGCAGAGAACAATTAAAACAGAAAACAATTGTTTATGGGGTTTTTATCTAAAACGGATTCCTAGGGATTTGGGTTACCTTTGAGGCTGTTTATGTTGCTAACAGATTTACCTTTGTTGATTACCGAAATTGCCTTGAAGGCGAGTTTATCCTCTGATAGCTTAAGCTCCCTCTCGGGTTACAAAAGCCGTGCCCAATTGACCCGACCCCTACTCTCGTGGTAGTCGATCCCAGATTGAACCCTTTGCGTTCCGTGACAACTCGTTGCTCCTCGAGGGACGGCTTCTAACTCTCGTGATTTCAGTCCCAAGTCTGACTTCTATAGGTCCGACACCTAGGTTCACCGCTAGGTTCCTCCCTATAATGTCTCAGTTATGCAAATAACCTAAGTTCATCGCTAGGTTCCTCCTTGGATCATTCACATCTCACAAACTAGTGGCTGCCGGGCTTTACGAGTGAATCACCCTAGAAATCCTAAGTTCACCGCTAGGTTCCTCCTTAGAACGTCTATGTCACGTAAATAAACGGTTGCCGAAATTTATGAGTGATTAACACACTAGAAATCAGATCTAAAGCAAATAGTAATTAACAAAGATTTTTACATCAAATCAACATCATTTACAAACCTCGAGCAGAGCCCTAATCCCTAGAAACTAAGCTACTACTCCAGTCTTGCCATGGAGATGACAAGCTGGGATGACAACATAATAAAAATCAGAAAAGAGAAGAGAGGAGAAGAGAGATCTAAGCCTAGAGTAGTAGCCCCTAATGTGTTGATCATTCTATGATGATCCCTGTATCTGATGCCTTGGTCCATATTTATAGAAATGGGGAAGTTAGAGTCCCAAACCAACTCAAAATCTGATCTATTTCGGTTTCTTCAGGTCCAAGTAATGCGCGTCACGGCCGTGATGGCCATCACGGCCTGGCCGTGACGGTCTCTGCCTCTGGCACTTTTGGAAAATCCGGTTTCTCGCGGGGCGAGAATGTGCTCGCGTCGCGAGCCCTCTGTTTCATGGCCGTGAAGAATATCACGGCAGGGCCGTGATGTGCTCTGACTTTTGGTGGTTTTGGGTCACGGCCGTGATGGCTATCACGGCCAGGCCGTGATGAGACTCGACTTCAGCCTTTCTTCTTTTTCAGTTTTGCTCGATCATGGCCGTGATGGGCATCACGGCTAGGCCGTGATGGGCTCTGTTTGGCTCATTTTCTTCAGTTTTAAAGCTCCATCTTCATCCAAACTTCATCATGGTTGATCTTGAGCAATTTACCCTTTATATCTGCAAAACAACACACGAAAACCGCCTTACCCGTTCCAAAGGAAAATTAACCTAAAATCTAATAAAAATATGCCTAAACTACATGAAAATGCATGCAAAATGATGGACAAAGATGAGGTGGAATCACACTCATCAATGAACACGGGCAGGGCTTGGGAATTTGAGGTGTGAAGGAAATTTAATGAGAACTAAATTTTTTTTACAGTTCTAACAAGTGTCTTTAGGATATTGATTAAGGCAAAAAAAATAATATTAAAAAGTGGTGTATGCAATACTTGAAGGAGTGGTCTATTTTGTTTTCCAAGAAACACTTGCTTTTATTGGAAACCTTAACCAATGCATTTAGTGCACCGGCCTTTTTTTTATCGTAAAGTTTAGATGAGTTGGGTCTCTCGAAGGCTCAGACTTGTTAATGTTAGGGTAGGTCTTACGGCTCAAAGTGTGCTTACAGAAGTACTTATACTCAATAACGAAGTCCTCACATTGATCGGCAACGAGATTTAAACTTACATCCTTGTAAGATATGGATTGTATCCTTACCAACTGAATCAATCTTCGTTATTAATGAGAACTAATTTAGGCGATGAATAATCAGTGATAAAAAAATGTCAAAAAGATTAATTATTCATCAAATATTTAATAATTGTTTATCTCAATTTCAACGAGAGATTCTCAAGTAAATTGACTCTTAAAAATCGAAGACAATACTATATACCACTTAAATGTACTATGTAGAACATTGTACTTAACTTTCAAGATTAAAAGTCAATCAACCATTTTAACAACATTAATTTTGACAACTTACATATAAAATAACATTGGTCTTGCTAATCAGTGCCAAGGCCCAATAACATTGGTTAAGAAAGCATAAAATAAGATTTTTTTTATCGAAAAGATTAAGTGCTTTTAGAGTTTTAAAATATTGAATACATAATTTACAATACAAAATTTCTATCTTTAAAATCGGCAATGGTTAACATTTTCCAAACAACGTTAATGCTCCTAAGAGGTAATACTATATATGTAAATGATTTGGGTAAACAATAATTTTTAATGTACCTGGTAAGCTTTGATGAGGGGGAGATCAACGACGGAGGGGTTGTTGGCTTGGATACCAAAGATGGTTTCAACTAGGCCAAGATTCTGGAAGGAGTTTCTCACGGTGAAAGAAGCAAGAGAGTCATTGGTGACCAAGAAAAGTGGCCAAGTTAGTCTAACACAGTTGAACCCCATAGAGATTATTCCCTTGGAAATCACATCCAATGGTTTCTTGCTTAGGCCCTCAGTCACTATGGCTTCCAAATGGGACACCCAATTCACACATGCAAGCTTCCCCCTATTCCCATTTTCATCAACAATCCATCGTCCATTCGTGGATAGTGGAAAAGCCTCCACGGCCACGGGCTTGATTTGGAATGTGGCACCACATAGAAATGATAGAATTATTATTGTTATGAGAGGGAGAGGGAGAGTGGAGAGAATATTGGTGAAGACCAACGAGTAGGAGCAGGAGAACCTACCCATAAGGTGTTTCTTTAATATGATCCGTGGTTTTTCACACTCACGAGCTTGTTTGCCCGTGAACTTAATATATAGAGAGAGACTAAGTATCCATTGCACCAGATGTCAAATTTTTTATTTTGACACTAAATTTTAATCATTGATCTTATTTAATCTAATAACTTAAGTTGATCATGTTTATTGAACAGAGATAATAATTAATTAAATGCAAGTACTTTAAGGGTGTGTTTGATATGCATTAAGTCATATAATAGCACATGACAAGCAGTACAATCACTTGAGTCACATGACGACTTTTTTGTCATGTACATCGTTTGATATATAATGGACATCACAATTAAAATAATATTAATTTTACTATAATACCCTTTATAATATATATTATTATATATAAATATATAATATTATTAATATATAGTATTAATATACGTAAGTATTAGACAATATATCATATATTTTTATAATATATAGTATATATGATGGGGGGGGGGGGGGAGGAGGGAGAGGTCGAGGTGGCAAAACGGGTTATCCGGTCTGTCACGGGCTAGCCCGATGTAGGTTCTGGCTTTATAGGGTCGGGTCAAAAAGACCCAGAATCAATATGAGCTGTAATATAGGTGTCCAAACCCAATCCTATACTGGTTGCGAGCTTGTTCGGGTCGGCCCGGTTGTATGCTAAAGATTATGTTCTTGCTTCTAATTTTTTTTTCCTTTTAATGCCTAATTTCTTCCATTAGCAACTCAAAAGGCAGTATATAATTTACATGCACAGAATTAGCTATTTTCTTTTAATATACTCGTTGTTTTCAGTCAGGATTAGGTTTTTCACATTGCTTTCACGTCATAGACTTATGTTTAGGAATTACTAATTAGGAGTTTAGGTTTTTTTTTTCTCTCTCAATCAGGACTTTAAGTTTTGACTCTTGATAATGAAAGATTGAAGATTCTGGGCTGGGGGTTGTGCTTAACGTGAGGTCATCGTACTTATAACTTTGGTCTTTTTTTTATATTGGAAAAACGTTTTGGCCTTCTTTTAAATGTTTTTTTTTTATGTTTTAAATTTTTAGTTAAAGAAAAAAATTAAAATATAAAAGGTAATCGGGCTACCCGAGCCCAATGCGGGTTTGGGCTTCATTGGGCCGAGCCAAAAAGGTCCAAAATTAAAATGGCTCGAATTTTACTACCCAAACCCTACAATACATTGGGCTTATTCGGGTAGGCCCGGTCGGGCCGGCCCGTTTTGCCGCCTCTAGGAAGAGGGAGGGGGATGGAGGGAGGGAGGGGGAGTTGTAAGGATAATTTTGTTTTTTTGGTAGTCTATCCATAGGACAAAAGGTTGTCCCATGGTTTTGTAGGGGACAAAATTTTGGATTTTTGTGCTGTCTCTCACCCCCTATTTTGTCATGTCCCCTAACCACTTTTCAAATCAAACAGGGGATAAAAAATTTTGTACTGTCAAGTCATCTGAATTTTTATAAATCAAACGCACCCTAACAGGAAGAGAAAAAAATAGAATTTATTAAATGAAAGAGATTATCTTAATTATTCATCAAAAATATAATATTCATTTAATAAATGTTTTATATTTTTAATTGAAAATACTTATTATGCTATGTTTTTTATACAATACATTCACAAAAATAATTAATACGTATTTTATCATATTATTTTAATAATATAATATTACAAAAATAATTAAATTAAAATAAGATATATCAATTAATAAAAATATAAAATTTTATCGGATATATATTTTATAATTTAAAATTTTAATTTCGTTTTAAATAAAATATAAGAATTTGATAACTATTTTATATATTCAATTCATCAATATTATATTATTGTTTATTTTACTAGTTTTATAATCATTTTTATCTCTTTATTAGCATAATATATAATAAACTAAATATTAAATTAGTTTTTGCCTTCTACTGAAATAAACCTATTAAAACGAAATTTATCTTTCCTAATAAAATCATTTGTGAATAAATTAATATTTTTGAGAATTCGATTTTTACCTAAAAAATTAAAAAGTCGATATTCATTATATATATATATATATATATATATATATATATATATATATAGTTAATATTTTTAATTAACATATAAAGAATTAACTTAATATGTATTTTATATTATAATTAACTTAATAAAGAAGAAAAAACTGCAAATTTATTAGATAAACAATACATATCGATTAATTGAATATATAAAATATTTATTTAATGTTTATGTTTCGATAAAATTATGAAACTAAAAAATGTTAAAATAAAAAATGTTTATTTCATAAAACGGATTATTAAAAGGATTTCATAAAACCGATTATAGAAAATATAGCATAATATGTATTTTCAATTAAAGATATAAAATATTTTATTAAATAAAGATAATAACTTTGACGAATCCCCAAGAAACTTTCGGTCAAAAAAAATTAATAGTCAAGATACTCTCAGTAAAAAAATAATAGTTTTTTTTATTACAAATGGGGAAAGAAACTAATTATAATTAAAAGAAAGGGAGGAAGATGATGACTTTAAATCCTCCAGTAAATAGCCTAAAACAGATTTGGGATTGTCTATTTCAGTTAGGAAAAAGGATCCAAATTGTCCTTTTTGAGCCAAAGCATCTGCACACTTACTTGCATTCCTTGAGATATGAAGAACCTTCACTTTCCAATCCCTCTTGCACAAAAATGAGAGGATTTCAACTAGAAGAAATCGGATGGAAGGGTTTGAAGCAACTCCTTTATGAATGAGATCCACAGCAGTTTTAGAATCCATTCAACAATAACTCTTGATATTAACATCCTCCTTTCAAGTTTCAACATAGATAGCACACTCCATAACTCAGCCCAAAGTACGTTACTGGATGTTATTTTGCTGTAAAAACCTATGAAGAATTCGTCCTTATCATTCCTGAAAACGCCACCACAAGCTGACCCATGATGGTCGTGCGCTCCATCCACATTCAATTTGAACCAAACGTGTAACGACCCCTCAGGGCATTACTATGTAACACATGCGGAAGTAAATTAAAAGATAATTTGCTGGTTGCTTTCGGAAAATTTGTTTTTCTCTTAAGTCAGAAAACTGGGGTATAAAATTTTCTTCTATAAGGATAACTCTGAAATCCATCATACATACATTTAAAATGTAAAGTCACGTTCGTAACGAAGTTACCATGACATACAACATTTCTCTAAGTTTCCACTTTCGAAAGAAAAGTTCAAACTACAGATGGATGTATATAACGCTACATTTATCGATCTCTCTAGATATACAACCCAACTCAAAACTCCTAAGCTGGTCATTCTATCAAATATTCATTGGAGAGACCCCCAATCAGAATACTTTCCCAACCTCTAACATTAGGTCTTCAATTGACTTAGAAAGACTCCTCTTCAACATCGGTACTAGAGTACCAAGGTACTACAGCAAAACCCGAAGATACCTGATATAATTGTAAGAGTGATATACCATCATAAGATATATCCCACAACAACCATATACATGATACATACATCACAGAATCATATAAGCAATTAAATCATGCATATACACAATATAACAGTGTTATATCATAGGGTCTCAAGCCCGCACAGTCAATCTTTGAAAATATGCATGGCACTTCAATATCAGGCTCTAACTTAATCTCATGAGATATCAACACCGTTTTTCCACTGGAGAAGAATTAGAGTTGGTCAATCTCTAGCCCACCGGGCAGTTGCCTCCATACCCTCATGCATTTAAGGTCTCAGGACGAGCAACGTCACATGTGCCTCTGAACTCGGTTTACATGGACAGACTCCCAGATACCACCTTGTATCTGATATATATCAAAAAGCACGTCTGCTTGGGGAAATGCACATGAGAAAATATTTTATTTAAAAGGTTTTCTTTGTGTTCATTCTTTTCACTGTCGCAGCTCAAAGCTAACGACTTAATCATCATTTCCCCATCACTTGAAAACTCGGAAGCATAGGACACATAATCCGAATGCTCAATCACAATGCCTAAGACCGATGCCACAGTCAAGGGTTGTGGTCGTAGAAAACAACATTCACCTTTAACAATGTTCATCACACGTGGTTAGGAGACACAATCCAAAACAACGTGATTAGGACATACAGTCCATCACAACAAAATCAGAACGCACTGTCCTCAATTTTGAGAATTGGACTCTCAGTCCATAACATCATGAATAGGACTCATAGTCCCGAATTAACACTGATCCAAGATCACGTGCGCATAACTGAATACTAGAGGTGACGTCTCGCGTACTAGATTCTCTTTCTTAAGTACTTATTTTTCGTTCAGTGAAAAATAAATTCAAAACCGAATCCTCGATAACCTATCCAGGCTATCGGAAAGTTTATAACATATTTAGGAAAACCTTTTCTTTGAAAATATTTTATAAATCATCTTTGAAATACTTTTGTCTTTGAAATATTTCCCCCAATAGGATATTGCCAAATAATCTTGAAAGTTTTGACTTGAAGACACATAGTTTGAAAAATGATTTTTCTCTTGTATAACAATAGTTCACCAAAACCATTTCAACATTTAAAACAAGTACTTTAAGTTAATGAGCTTTTGGAAAAGAACACCAATCCCTTCATCTTCAAAGCTTATTAAAGTTTTTAATCCTTATAACAGTTGAGCACAGACGCAAGTCTGGCTAAGTAAACTTTCAATCAACAGCAGTATATATTATCAATTCAATGCTAATATATCAGTTGAAAGCAGCTCATCACATATATGCATTATAACATTTAGAACAAGTACAGTTCAACATCAGATAATAGCATAACAGTTCAAGTACATTAGGTAATCAAGTAAGCTCAATCAACATATAAATATCCAGTTAAACACCTACACACATGCATACAGTTATTGAATATCTTTAGGAAATCCCCTCTTACCTCAAGAAGGTAAGAGAATGCGAGAAAATAAACAGTTTCACGAACGTTCTTCAAGGTTGGTTAGGATGAAAGTCTAGGTTTCAAGACACAAGGTTCAAAGGATTAGAACTCAACCAAGAACTTAGGCTAGAAGTTTCCAAAACACGTGCAACTTAGGGATTTATGATCCTCAAGTGCTAAGAGTTTAAAACATGATTACTTTAAACAAAGTTGAACAAAAATCCCACCAAGTTACACTTGATGGAGATTCGGCCTTGACCAATAAGATAGGCTAGGTGTTGTGGTCTTAACACTGAATGAAACACACCAAGAACAAGATCACAGCAACAATGGAACAAGGCAAATGAGAAAGCATAGAAAACAGTGCGAAGAAAAGAGAAAGTTATATGGCAGAACAGAAATGAAAGATCAACACCAAGAGATAACGTGGTTCAGCCGATGTGGCCTACATCCACGGGAAGAGAGCAAAGTCTTCACTATGATTGAAAAGAGTTACAAGATCAAGCTTCAAACTTCACAAGAATCTACACTAGGCCCTTGCTTTTCCTGCTGAGACATAGCCACAAGCTCCCTAGTTCTACCACTCTTGTTCTCACCAAAACTCCTTGATTTAGGCCTAACTCTCTATGATTTTAGAAAAAGAAAGATTACACAGTTGAATACAATTAAACACACCCCTAATCCTATCATACACATGTATATATATAGATGAGAAAAGGGACTTCAGCTGCCAAGTTTTTCTCCAAGTCAAGACAGAATTCTGTTTGTGCACCAACAGAAAACTGTTTTTGCCACCAAAGGGGAAAATGCTTGCAACTGATTTTTCTTGTAACTGAATCTGTTTTTGAGACATTATCAACAAATCTCCACCTTGTCTCTAAAACCCTTCAATCATGGTTCCAGCTTTGCTCCCTTGCCTGACCTTATGTTTCGAAAAAGCGATCAAGTCCAAGCTATGCTTGAACTTGGTTAGAGGTAGGGATTTGGTTAAGGCATCAGCTAGATTTTCTTCTGTTGAAACCTTCTCAACAGCTATCTCCTTTGCCTCAATTGCATCCCTGATGAAATGTAATTTAATGTCAATGTGTTTGGATTTGTCATGGTAAACATGATGTTTGGATAAGTGAATGGTACTTTGGTTGTCACTATAAATTGTGACACAGTTTTGTGGAACTCCAAGTTCACCAATAATCCCCTTGAGCCACATTGCTTCTTTGACTCCTTCAGTAAGGGCTATGAACTTTGCTTGTGTTGTTGATAAGGCTACCACTGACTGCAGAACTGATTTCCAACATATAGCAGTTCTAAACATGGTAAAAACATAGCCAGATAGTGACTTTCGGGTATCAACATTTCTAGCATAATCTGAATCCACATACCCTATGATGGCATCTTGAGTATGATGGTGTCTTTTAAACAGAAGACCAGATTTCTGGGAGCCATTTAGGTATATTAGAATCCACTTCATTGCTTGCCAATGAGGTAAACCAGGATCAGCCATAAATCTGCTCATCACATTCAATGCATAAGCTAAGTCTGGCCTGCAACACACCATTCCATACATGATACTTCCAACAGCATTCACATATGGAATTAATGCCATTTTCTGCTTTTCTTCTTCTGAGGTTGGCCCTTGCTTTGCTGAGAGTTTGTCAAGTTGACCTAGAGGTGTTCCAACTGGTTTTGATTCATGCATTCTGAACCTTCTTACCACCTTCTGTATGTAGCCTTGCTGAGACAGAAACAGCTCTCCAGACTTCCTGTTTCTGCATATATCCATTCCAAGGATCCTCTTGGCTTCTCCAAGCTCCTTCATATCAAATTCTGATTTCAGCTCAGCCTTGATCCTTTGAATTTCAGACTTCTTAGATCCTGCAAGAAGAATGTCATCAACATATAACAATAGATATATTATCACTTCTGCATTTTCCTTTAGGAAATATACACAACTGTCATAGTTGCATCTTTGGAAACCAATCTGCATCATGAAACTGTCAAATCTTTTATTCCATTGCCTAGGACTTTGCTTAAGACCATATAAGGACTTCTTTAACAAGCAGACCTTGTTTTTGTCTTTAACAAAGCCCTCGGGCTGATGCATATAGATGGTTTCTTCTAAATTTCCATGAAGGAAAGCAGTCTTGACATCTAGCTGTTCTAGTTCAAGATCAAATTGAGTGGTTAAAGCAAGAAGAATCCTTATTGAGCAATGTTTGACTACTGGTGAGAAGATCTCATTGTAGTCTATGCCCTCAACTTGAGAAAACCCCTTTGCCACAACCCTTGCTTTGAATCTAATACTGTTGTTGCTTTGAGCATCTTCCTTTCTCTTGAAGATCCACTTGCAACCTACAATCCTTTGTCCTTTAGGTGGATCAACTAGAGTCCAGGTGTTGTTTTGTTCAAGAGATTTCATTTCCTCTTCCATTGCTTTCATCCATTCCTTCTTGTATCTGTCTTTGACTGCTTCAGTGAAGTTGTTGGGCTCACAGTCTTGACCTTCTTCTCCTATGCTCAAAGCATAGCATATGAGGTCTGCTTGTGCATATCTCTTTGGAGGGACTATATTTCTCCTTGCTCTGTCTCTCACAAGGTTGTAGTCACTTGTAGCTGGTTGGGATTGTTGTTGATCCTCAGGTTCTGTTTCATTTTGTGCTGCTGCATCTGCATTCTCCTTTCTTGTTGGTGACAGCTCCACCTCAAATTGAGAGGTCTCTGGAGCATTTGTTGGAGTGTCTGGCTTTTCCTTTGACAGCATGGCCATTCTAGTCTCATCAAAGACTACATCTCTGCTGATTATACATTTTGGTTCTCCCGAATCTAGTCTCCACAGTTTGTAGCCTTTGACACCAGTGGGATAACCAATGAACACACATCTTGTTGCTCTGGCAGCAAGCTTGTCTTGTTTAACATGTGCAAAGGCCAAAGCACCAAATATCCTTAGTTTGGAGTAGTCTGCAGGTTTGCCTCTCCAAATTTCTATTGGAGTTTTGAAGCCTATAGCAGATGATGGACATCTATTGATGAGATACACTGCTGTTACAGCAGCATCTCCCCAGAAACTCTTTGGCAGACCAGTACTCAATATCATGCATCTTACTCTTTCCAAAATTGTTCTATTCATTCTTTCGGCCAAGCCATTCTGCTGTGGAGTACCTGCAACTGTTCTATGCCTTCTAATTCCTAACTTCCTGCAAAAGTTGTTAAACTGCTCTGAAAGATATTCCAGGCCATTGTCAGTCCTTAAACACTTAAGTTTGGTTCCAGTTTTAGTTTCTATTTCAGCATACCAGTCTTTGAATTTCTCAAAGGTTTCACTCTTGTTCTTAAGTATATAAATCCATACTCTCCTAGAATAATCATCAATGATAGTTAGAAAGTAATAACCACCTCCATGAGTCATGGTTCTAGCTGGCCCCCATAAATCTGAATGAGCATATTCAAATATGGATTTAGTGGTGTGCTGTGCAGTATTGAAACTAACCCTATGAGCCTTGCCTAGAATGCAGTGATCATAGAAGTCTAAGTTACCTATTTCATCATGGTTTAAGAGGTTCTGTTTGCATAATTCTTTTAGACCTTTCTCACTAACATGGCCAAGCCTCATGTGCCATAATCTGGTTTTATCTAAAGGGATCTGACTAGCTACTGAGACTTGGGCTATTACAGTAGATCCATCTAAGATATAGAGACCATTCCTCTTGATGCATTTAATTATTACTTTGTTGTTCACAGAAACTTTAAGCATACCATGTTCAATGTTAGTTATGTGACCTAAGTTGTCAAACATGCTTATGGAAAGTAAATTTCTCTTCAATTCTGGTACATACCTGACCCCTGTGATTATGGTCTCTTGTCCATTATACATCTTCAATCTGATTGTGCCTACTCCCTGAACCTTGCAGGGCTTGTTGTTTCCTAGCAAGACAACTCCACCTTCTTGAAGATTTAAAGACTCGAAATAGTCTTTTCTTGGACACATATGATAGGTGCACCCAGAATCCAGCACCCAATCATTTTCTCGATGCTGAATTTGACAAAGACTAAGGCTTCGCAGATTCATACCCTGATGACTCATAGCCCGATGAGACAATTGCTTCATCACCAGTTTGTTGGCCTGTCTTAAAACCTTTATTCTTCCTCTCAGGGCACTCCCTTTTGAAATGACCCTTCTTGTGGCAGTGGAAGCATTTGTACTTGGACTTATCTTGATTCCTAGACTTTGATCTGTGCTTTCCTAGTTTTGCACTTCTCTTTTCATGTCTTCCTCTCATGACACTCAGGCCTTCTGCATTGCCTTCTGCTCTTGCTTCTCGTTTCTTTTGGAATTCTTTTGTCCTTATGGATGATTGTACCTCATCAAGAGTGATTGTTTGATCTCTTCCAAACAAAATCGCATCCTTGAAGTGTTCATAGGAACTTGGCAATGCACTCAGCAGGATCAGTGCCTTATCCTCATCATCCATCTGAACTTCAAGATTCTCAAGATCATCAAGAATCTTGTTGTAGTCTGCAATCTGCTCTGCAACTGACTTGTCTTCACTCATCTTGAATGAGAAGAGTTGTTGCTTCAAGAATAATCTGTTTGCCACGGATTTGGTCATATACAAAGACTCCAGTTTCAGCCATAGAGCAGCTGCAGTAGGTTCTCTAGCAACTTCTCTTAAAGGTTTGTCTCCAAGGCACAGTATGATGATGCTTCTTGCCTTGTTTATGAGCTCCCTTTTCTCAGCAGTTGTGAGAGTGTTTGATAGAGCTGCCTCACCCTTGAGAGTGTCCCCAAGACCTTGTTGAACAAGCACTGCCTGCATCTTGACTCGCCATAATCCAAAGTCATTTGTGCCAGAGAACTTTTCGATGTCAAACTTTGTTGAACTCATGCTGAGATGCTTCTTCTTTCAGTTTTCAGTTTCTTTCTTTCTTCCCACAGACGGCGCCACTTGTTGTGGTCTAAACACTGAATGAAACACACCAAGAACAAGATCACAGCAACAATGGAACAAGGCAAACAGAAACAAAATAGAAAACAGAGTGCGAAATGCAAAGTTATATGGCAGAACAGAAATGAAAGATCAACACCAAGAGATAACGTGGTTCAGCCGATGTGGCCTACATCCACGGGAAGAGAGCAAAGTCTTCACTATGATTGAAAAGAGTTACAAGATCAAGCTTCAAACTTCACAAGAATCTACACTAGGCCCTCCTTGCTTTTCCTGCTGAGACACAGCCACAAGCTCCCTAGTTCTACCACTCTTGTTCTCACCAAAACTCCTTGATTTAGGCCTAACTCTCTATGATTTTAGAAAAAGAAAGATTACACAGTTGAATACAATTAAACACACCCCTAATCCTATCATAGACATGTATATATATAGATGAGAAAAGGGACTTCAGCTGCCAAGTTTTTCTCCAAGTCAAAACAGAATTCTGTTTGTGCACCAACAGAAAACTGTTTTTGCCACCAAAGGGGAAAATGCTTGCAACTGATTTTTCTTGTAACTGAATCTGTTTTTGAGACGTTATCAACACTAGGGACATTTAAACTTTCCAATCTCTTTGGTTTAGCATCCATTAATAGTAAGGAGCTCAAAACCATGATCACTTTGGAAAATGAAAAACAAAACACCCTAGTTCCATAACCTTTAAGATTCGGTCATCCTTGGGTTTTCATGGTAGAAATCTTTAAATTCTTCCAATCTCTTAGACCTTTTAGCATCCAATAACTTATGGAGCTCAAGTCTATGATCACCTTGAAAGCAACATAGGACTTTAAATAACAAAGCTCATAAGCACATAAAGTAAGAACAACATAATCTTATAAGTAATTAAAGTATAATGACATAAGTAAATGAATCATAAATGACATAAACATAAATGACATAAAGTAAATGACATAATGTAAATGACATAAATATAAATGGCATAAAAGTAAAAGACATAATGTAAATGACATAAAGTAAATGACATAAATATAAATGGCATAAAAGTAAATGACATAATGTAAATGACATAAAGTAAATGACATAAATATAAATGGCATAAAAGTAAATGACATAATGTAAATGACATAAAGTAAATGGCATTAATATAAATGACATAAAAGTAGAGTAAAAATCTTTAAACTTTCCAATCACTTTAGACATAGCATCCTTTAACATAAAGGAGCCTTGGTCCATGATCATTTTGGGAAACAAATCTTTAAACTTTCCAATCACTTTATACATAGCATCCTTTAACATAAAGGAGCCTTGGTCCATGATCATTTTGGGAAACAAATCTTTAAACTTTCCAATCACTTTAGACATAGCATCCTTTAACATAAAGGAGCCTTGGTCCATGATCATTTTGGAAAACAAATCTTTAAATACAAACTCATACTTGTAAAAGTTGAAACAAGATCCATCTAAACCATATGCATGGTTCGGCCTCATTAGAAAGTAGAGGTTAGGAAACTTTGTTTTACACAACCTTTTAGTATGTTAAACTACAAGTAAATACAAGACCATAGAAATTGGATTCAACTCAAAAGGAGTTTTCTACCATTTTTTTGAGAGATTTTTGAAGATAAAAGCTTATATATGACATAAAGAAGAAACTTTAGAAAAGATGAAGTTTTTTAAGAAAAGAATACATGAGAGTATTGCCCTAATCAATAGGAACAACTTTGATGAAGAACACTTAGTGAAAAGAAGAAGAAAAACTAGAGCTTTGGAAGCTTGAAGTTAAGAAAAAGATGAAACTTAAGGGTTTTAATGGAGTAGGAGAAAGGAAAGTGATGAAGTGAAGTTGAAAAGTGGTATTTATAGAGTAAGAGGGAGGGGGGCACGGTTTTGGAGAGGAAGAAGAGAAGAAAGAAGAAGAAAGAAGGTGGGTTGCTTGTAGAGAGGATAAGGAGTTAAGGTGATGTGATGTGATTGGAGAGAGAAAGATGAAAAAGTAAGATTTTGGAATGAAGTCAAGATTTATTTTTCTTAGGTGTGTCATAAGCATTTAATTAGGCTTCCCATCAAGCCTTCTCTCATCCTTTAGGGTTCCTTTAACTGCTTAAATATGTAACCGGTTGCACATCTGATCGTATTTTCTGAAGGTTTCGTCCAGATAAAATATTATATTTTATTCCCAGACAACAAAATTCGAAAATTTACCAAACCCACACAAAACCTCATGAAAACACTAACCGTCTCGTTCATGAATTAAAATTTTGTCTCTAGCTCAGTAAACTTGTATTGGCAGAGAAAACGCAGACCGGTTTTCGTCTAAATTTTCAATCGAAAATTTTACTCGTGACTTCACACAAGAAACAACACAAGAAAATGATTTTATTTTAAATAAAATCATCCTCTGGATTTTATCAAAAATAAATACATTAAAGCATGTATTTACTGATAAAGAAGCATACGAAAAACAGGGTGTTACAACTCTACCCCTCTAAAAAGAATTTCGTCCTCGAAATTACGTAACTAGAAACTTAACAGGATCTCTCACCATCCAGATCATACTATCAGAAGAAAGTATCTAAAAGAATTTCATCGATCCAAAAGAATACAGAAACATCTAATGTATGAAGATCCTTTAGTATATTCAAGGAGGTAAAAATGCATGATCGGTACACATTTACAATCATGAATCTTAAAAGTTTCTCCTTTCACTAGAATTTTATGGTCAACAATTTAAAAGAACAACAGTTTGATAAGAGTTCAAACTGAATCACTTCCACCAAAAGTAAAAGCGATTAGATTAAGTTTCATCAAGAAACTTCTTTTATAAACATACCCATCCCGTGCAACAACAAGGCAATTCATAACTCTAGGAAAAGAAAGATTGGATACAAAGTCTAAACTGACCACAACGATCAAAAGAGAAGGGAACTGGAATAAATTTCTTAAGGAGACTTTTATTCCCAAAAGTCATAAGAAACATACATTCACTGGAAAGACTAGTAACATAGGAGACCCTAGAGAGTTAAATACTCAAGGGCGTCAAAAAGCGATTATACTTAGAATCCTATTACAACTTAGAATTATAGACCACTGCCATAAGACCTTCAAATTGTGAAATTTTTCAACACTACTTCTATTGTAAAAGATCGTCAGATTGTGAAGCTCCAGCGCCAGTCATGGTGTAGACTATTCCCTTCGCCGTGGGTCTATCAGTTCCTAAGGTGTTGACAGCCTTTTCAAACCTCGGTGCATTACAATCCCTTGAGAAGTGTCCTAATTGTCCACAATTGAAACACTTCACTCTTTTGCGTGGGCAAACATTAGCCATGTGGTCTGGTTCTCCACACTTGTAACATCTCCTAACTTGGTCTCGGTTTTGGTTCTATTGACCTCCACTTCCCGATTCAGAATTATCAGAATGATGTTGTCGTTGATTCAGGTCATTCCCTTGTGGCCGGAAATAAGGTTCCCTCCGATGTTGCTTCCCTTTCTGATTCTGATCTTGATATTGGTCTTTGGAACGAGTGGGTCCTATAACATTTTCTCTGTTGCCTCTTTCCTTCCTCATTAGTTCCACTTTTCTACACTCCTCTACTAAGGCTTGGAAATTCCGGATTTCCAATGGCATCACATATTCCTTGATCTCGAAGCGAAGACCGGCTTCGAACCTCTCGCACTTCCATTTGTCATCGGGGTTGTTCTGGAAAAAGCGAAAATATTTGGCAAGGGACTCAAACCTTGCCGCATATTCCCCATCGACATGTCCCGCTGACTCAACCTTCGGGAATTCTAGATCTTTCTCTCTCCGAGCACTGCGGAAAATATTTGTCCAAAAATTTGTTGCGAAATACTCCCAAGTGATCGCCGATGCTCAGCTACCAGCAGCTTGTCCGGTGCCTTCCCACCGAAGATTCACCAGATCTCCAATCGGTTGGAATGTTGCATAAGGCACCTTTGCTCCCTCTAGGGTGTGAACAAGCTCAAATATCTTCTCTAGCTCTTGAATCCAAAGATCAGCCTTTATTGGATCCACGTCACCATCGGGATCGTGATGGATTCCGACATCGGAAAGCACCCAAATGTCTTCCTCTGCGCAGCTTGTTCGCCTCTCTGTTGCTCTCTGTTGGTTCTCGGGCAGCAGATTAGCCGTCTGAAGAGCTATGGCAACAAGAACGTCGGCCAAAGCTTGGGCAGCGAAGTCCATCCCGCCGTCATAATTCGCATTCATGTTGGCACGACCGCCAATAGGACCACCTCGTGACCACGCCCACGTCCACGTCCACGACCGCGTCCACGTCCTTGTCCACGTCCACCTTCTCGTGCTGGTTCCATAACCGACTTGCCGAACAAATCGGTCAAAGCCACAACCAGAAAATGAAACGTGTAAAAGCGTATCAACACACATTACTTCTAAGAAGTAATCCGAATAAAACTTAATTCGGAGAAAACACAACGTCAACACAATGCACCTATTTCCAAAAGATCCCGAAAGACTCGACCAGCTCGATACCACCTTGTAACACCCCCTCGGGGAATTAATATGTAACACATGCGGAAGTAAATTAAAAGATAATTTGCTGGTTGCTTTTGGAAAATTTGTTTTTCTCTTAAGTCGAAAAACTGGGTATAAAATTTTCTTCTATAAGGATAACTCAGAAATCCATCATACATACATTTAAAATGTAAAGTCACGTTAAGAACGAAGTTACCATGACATACAACATTTCTCTAAGTTTCCACTTTCGAAAGAAAAGTTCAAACTACAGATGGATGTATATAACGCTACATTTATCGACCTCTCTAGATATACAACCCAACTCAAAACCCCTAAGCTGGTCATTCTATCAAATATTCATTGGAGAGACCCCCAATCGGAATACTTTCCCAACCTCTAACACTAGGTCTTCAATTGACTTAGAAAGACTCCTCTGCAACATCGGTACTAGAGTACCAAGGTACTACAGCAAAACCCGAAGATACCTGATATAATTGTAAGAGTGATATACCATCATAAGATATATCCCACAACAACCATATACATGATACATACATCACGGAATCATATAAGCGGTTAAATCATGCATATACACAATATAACAATGTTATATCATAGGGTCTCAAGCCCGCATACCAATCTTTGAAAATATGCATGGCACTTCAATATCAGGCTCTAACTTAATCTCATGAGATATCAACACCGTTTTTCCACTGGAGAAGAATTAGAGTTGGTCAATCTCTAGCCCACCGGGCAGTTGCCTCCATACCCTCATGCATTTAAGGTTTCAGGACGAGCAACGTCACATGTGCCTCTGAACTCGGTTTACATGGACAGACTCCCAGATACCACCTTGTATCTGATATATATTAAAAAGCACGTCTGCTTGGGGAAATGCACATGAGAAAATATTTTATTTAAAAGGTTTTATTTGTGCTCATTCTTTTCACTGTCGCATCTCAAAGCTAATGACTTAATCATCATTCCCCATCACTTGAAAACTCAGAAGCATAGGACACATAATCCGAATGCTCAATCACAACGCCCAAGACCGATGCCGCAGTCAAGGGTTGTGGTCGTAGAAAACAACATTCACCTTTAACAATGTTCATCACACGTGGTTAGGAGACACAGTCCAAAACAACGTGATTAGGACATACAGTCCATCACAACGAAATCAGAACGCACTGTCCTCAATTTCGAGAGTTGGACTCTCAGTCCATAACATCATGAATAGGACTCATAGTCCCGAATTAACACTGATCCAAGATCACGTGCGCATAACTGAATACTAGAGGCGACGTCTCGCGTACTAGATTATCTTTCTTAAGTACTTATTTTTCGTTCAATGAAAAACAAATTCAAAATCGAATCCTCGATAACCTATCCAGGCTATCGAAAAGTTTCCTAAAATATTTAGGAAAACCTTTTCTTTGAAAATCTTTTATAAATCATATTTGAAATACTTTTGTCTTTGAAATATTTACCCCAATAGGATATTGCCAAATAATCTTGAAAGTTTTGACTTAAAGACACAAAGTTCGAAAAATGATTTTTCTCTTGTATAACAATAGTTCACCAAAACCATTTCAACATTTAAAACAAGTACTTTAAGTTAATGAGCTGTTGGAAAAGAACACCAATCCCTTCATCTTCAAAGCTTATTAAAGTTTTTAATCCTTATAACAGTTGAGCAGAGACGCAAGTCTGGCTTAGCAAACTTTCAATCAACAGCAGTATATATTATCAATTCAATGCTAATATATCAGTTGAAAGCAGTTCATCACATATATGCATTATAACATTTAGAACAAGTACAGTTCAACATCAGATAATAGCATAACAGTTCAAGTACATTAGGTAATCAAGTAAGCTCAATCAACATATAAATATCCAGTTAAACACCTACACACATGCATACAGTTATTGAATATCTTTAGGAAATCCCCTCTTACCTCAAGAAGGTAAGAGAATGCGAGAAAATAAACAGTTTCACGAACGTTCTTCAAGGTTGGTTAGGATGACAGTCTTGGTTTCAAGACACAAGGTTCAAAGGATTAGAACTCAACCAAGAACTTAGGGCTAGAAGTTTCCAAAACACATGCAACTTAGGGATTTATGATCCTCAAGTGCTAAGAGTTTAAAACATGATTACTTTAAACAAAGTTGAACAAAAATCCCACCAAGTTACACTTGATGGAGATTCGGCCTTGACCAATAAGATAGGCTTGGGACATTTAAACTTTCCAATCTCTTTGGTTTAGCATCCATTAATAGTAAGGAGCTCAAAACCATGATCACTTTGGAAAATGAAAAACAAAACACCCTAGGTCAATAACCTTTAAGATTCGGCCATCCTTGGGTTTTCATGATAGAAATCTTTAAATTTTTCCAATCTCTTAGACCTTTTAGCATCCAATAACTTATGGAGCTCAAGTCTATGATCACCTTGAAATCAACATAGGACTTTAAATAACAAAGCTCATAAGCACATAAAGTAAGAACAACATAAGCTTATAAGTAATTAAAGTATAATGACATAAGTAAATGAATCATAAATGACATAAACATAAATGACATAAAGTAAATGACATAATGTAAATGACATAAATATAAATGGCATAAAAGTAAATGACATAATGTAAATGACATAAAGTAAATGACATAAATATAAATGGCATAAAAGTAAATGACATAATGTAAATGACATAAAGTAAATGACATAAATATAAATGGCATAAAAGTAAATGACATAATGTAAATGACATAAAGTAAATGGCATTAATATAAATGACATAAAAGTAGAGTAAAAATCTTTAAAATTTCCAATCACTTTAGACATAGCATCCTTTAACATAAAGGAGCCTTGGTCCATGATCATTTTGGGAAACAGATTTTTAAACTTTCCAATCACTTTAGACATAGCATCCTTTAACATAAAGGAGCCTTGGTCCATGATCATTTTGGGAAACAAATCTTTAAACTTTCCAATCACTTTAGACATAGCATCCTTTAACATAAAGGAGCCTTGGTCCATGATCATTTTGGAAAACAAATCTTTAAATACAAACTCATACTTGTAAAAGTTGAAACAAGATCCATCTAAACCATATGCATGGTTCGGCCTCATTAGAAAGTAGAGGTTAGGAAACTTTGTTTTACACAACCTTTTAGTATGTTAAACTACAAGTAAATACAAGACCATAGAAATTGGTTTCAACTCAAAAGGAGATTTCTACCATTTTTTTTAGAGATTTTTGAAGATAAAAGCTTATAAATGACATAAAGAAGAAACTTTAGAAAAGATGAAGTTTTTAAAGAAAAGAATACATGAGAGTATTACCCTAATCAAGAGGAACAACTTTGATGAAGAACACTTAGTGAAAAGAAGAAGAAAAACTAGAGCTTTGGAAGCTTGAAGTTAAGAAAAAGATGAAACTTAAGGGTTTTAATGGAGTAGGAGAAAGGAAAGTGATGAAGTGAAGTTGAAAAGTGGTATTTATAGAGTAAGAGGGAGGGGGGCACGGTTTTGGAGAGGAAGAAGAGAAGAAAGAATAAGAAAGAAGGTGAGTTGCTTGTAGAGAGGATAAGGAGTTAAGGTGATGTGATGTGATTAGAGAGAGAAAGATGAAAAAGTAAGATTTTGGAATGAAGTCAAGATTTATTTTTCTTAGGTGTCATAAGCATTTAATTAGGCTTCCCATCAAGCCTTCTCTCATCCTTTAGGGTTCCTTTAACTGCTTAAATACGTAACCGGTTCCACATCCGATCGTATTTTCTGAAGGTTTCGTCCGGATAAAATATTATATTTTATTCCCGGGCAACAAAATTCGAAAATTTACCAAACCCACACAAAACCTCATGAAAACACTAACCGTCTCGTTCACGAATTAAAATTTTGTCTCTAGCTCAGTAAACTTGTATTGGCAGAGAAAACGCAGACCGATTTTCGTCTAAATTTTCAATCGAAAATTTTACTGTGACTTCACACAGTAAAACAACACAAGAAAATGATTTTATTTTAAATAAAATCATCCTCTGGATTTTATCAAAAATAAATACATTAAAGCATGTATTTACTGATAAAGAAGCATACGAAAAACAGGGTGTTACAAAACGGGCGACGATTTCTCCCATGAAGAGGCCGAAGCATTAGGAAGGACACCTCTCGATTTAAGAGGTTTTAAACCCGTATTCTGGATAAAGTGAGTTTGATTACATACCATGGACCATATACTATCTCCCATGTTGGAAGAATTTGATAAAACCATGAAGTTTCTATCTCTCCATAGTGCCCAAATGCTCACCCCAAAGAGCAGATTCCATTTCCAAGCAACCCGACCTATCTGTTCATTTGAAAGATTCCATTGTAATGTGATAGAGATGCTGAGCTGATATTTAGGATCAAGGCTGATCATTAGGATCAAGTTTGTTATCATACACTTGAATCTGATTGTTAGATAAAGGATTAAGATATATATAGATAATTTTTATCTTAATAGTTTATTGTAGTTTGTTGAAGCTTCCATTGTGTATATATACTTGTATCCATCAGATATGAAATCAACAGAAGGAAAAACAATTCTTTTTCTCTCTTTCAAATATTCTTTCACAAATTTATTATGGCATCAGAGAAGGTCGATGGGGATCCAGAAAAGAAAAATGCCTCTGGAAGTAGTGAACGGGAGAAGAAGAATACCTCCAAAGCTGATATCATTCAGCCTATCATCACTCATTCCTCTCCATATTATTTGGGATCATCAGATAATCCAGGTACACCATTGGTAGCAATTCCATTAAAAGGGGAGAATTATCGAAACTGGGCTAGATCCATGAAGATGGCCCTGCGTGAAAAAACAAAACGAGGCTTCATCGATGGAAGCATCATAAGACCTGCAGCTGATTCACCCGAATTCAATGATTGGGAGAAGGCGGATTCCATGGTCTCTGCATGGATAATCAACTCAACAAACCCAACCCTGCAC
Source organism: Sophora flavescens (assembly GCA_030762895.1). Lineage (NCBI taxonomy): Eukaryota > Viridiplantae > Streptophyta > Magnoliopsida > Fabales > Fabaceae > Sophora > Sophora flavescens. The sequence continues at coordinate 146,981,995 of CM061069.1, read as the reverse complement.
AACAGCATATCTCATGCAACCACGGCTAGGGATGTGTGGCTTGACTTGGAAGAAAGGTTTGTTCAAACCAATGTGCCCCGCATTCACCAACTTTGGCGCACGGTTTGCATGACTCAGCAAGAGCCACACATGAGTGTCACAGATTTCTACACCAACTTCAAGGCACTCATTGATGAACTAGGAGAGCTTCAACCTTTACCTCAATGCAATTGTGGTGCATCCATAGAATTGGCACAAAGGGAGCAGGATCAACAAGTGTACTTGTTTCTTGGCAGTCTTGATAATGAGAGGTTTGGTAATGTGAAAGGAAATCTGTTGAACACTGATCCACTACCCTCACTTCGCCGTGTTTTCAATCATGTGTTGAGAGAGGAAGAACGGCTCACTGCAGAAAAAGTCAGAGAGCCAAGAATGGATGCTGGAACAGCTTTTCATGCAAAAGGAAGGAGCAGCCGTGAGGGTCCACGACCAAAATGTGAACACTGTGGAAAGATTGGGCATGAGAAGGCAAAATGCTATGAATTGATTGGTTATCCAGCTCACTGGAATGTCAAGAGGTCAAACAGAAATCCAAACAAAGCAGGGATAGAATGAGGATTTGCTCGCATGGCCATTGATAAGCCTCTGGCTTATCTAGTTTTATGACTAGATGAACTAGGGTTTATGTGCCAATTTATTCGAGTTCACTCTCGTTTTCGCCCAAATTTGCCTTGTTTTGTTCCTAAGTTGGACTTTGACTCGTTTTGCGTCTTTTGTGTAGTTTTTAGGTTATTTGGATAGAATTACGCTTGTGGTTGCTTGTGTTGTTTTCAGGTCCATAAGTGAAGCTCTAAGAATTAAGGAAAGTCAAGAAATAGTGGAGATTGTCATTCTGGAGATTCTCGCCCCGCGAGAGGAAGCTCGCCCCGCGAGAGTTTGAAGACCCGGGAAGACAGAGACCATCACGTGATGTATATCACGGCCGTGACCTAAATGCCACACAAGTCAGAGACCATCACGGCCTAGCCGTGATGTGTATCACGGCCGTGACCCAAAATCCACACAAGACAGAGAACATCACGGCTTGGCCGTGATTCATATCACGGGCCGTGACAAGAGGACTCGCGTCGCGAGACATCCTTCGCCGCCGCGAATGTTCAAATTCCGAAGTGCGCGCGAAGCGGCGGGCCGTCACGGCCTGGCCGTGATGGCCATCACGGCCGTGACGCGTGGCCTCCTTATAAAAAGAGCAGATCAGAACAGAAAAAGGTGACTTTTTGGATCAGAATTTTCAGAGACCTTTTGTAACCCTTATTCTGGGATTTCTTCTCCTTTTCTCCTCTCTTAATTCTTAGGCTTAGGATGAATTCCGATTGTACGTGCGTTGTTGTTACGGACATGAGGAACTAATCCTCTTGTCTAGGGGATCGATGAAGCCACCCATGGCGGCATAGTGTTCATGTAATGTAACTCTCTCTCCTTTAATTCAATTATGATTTTCCAATTCTGTTTTCATTGTGTCGATTATATGCTAGCGTGATCGACTAGTTAAGCGTGTTGAGGCCTAGCGGCGATTCGCGTTTTAGAACTTGAATTGGGAACATCGGTCGAGTATTGCACGAGAGTGAGTAGGAGATCGATGCAACCTATAGGGAACAAGAAATAATAGAATTCGAGATTAGGGTTAAGAGACCTAGCAAGTAATTAATTCAAATCATCGAATACGTCCTAATGAGCACGGAAGTGGATTTAGGAGAATTTAGGGGTCCCGGTTGACATTAAAATTGAACTTAGGGAGGAGAATATCATCACTTGGGTACTTTGCATGATTGGGTAGGTGAATTCGAAACCTTAGATGCTTTTATTTCTGAATTTAATCACCGTAGCGTTATTTGAATCGATTCTTGAATTCGCGATCTCAATCTCTTTCTCTCAACCACCTTCTATTGCTTAACCAACGTATCGGATTTCTTGACAATTTAGTCGAATTGGTAACCCAATCCTTGTGTTCGACCTCGGTAGAATCTTACCGTGTTTTTATTACTTGCGACGACCCGGTACACTTGCCGGAGTCACAACAAGTTTTTGGCGCCGTTGCCGGGGATTGGCACAACCAATTTTCCTAATTCTGAGGAAATTCGGCTGTTTGGTTAAGCTGATTTTTTTTTTTGTTTTATTTCCTTTTATTTAATTGCCATTATTTTTCTCTGTTTCTTTGATTCCACTTGGTCTTTGCCTGTTTTTGTATGCGAGGTACTCTTCTACAAGAGGACTTGCTATTCGATTCAGAGATCACCAGGACCGAGAGGCAATTAAGAAAAGAGGCCAGAGAAAGGAAGAGGTTGGAAGCAATTAAAATAGAGGGCATGGCTGAAGAAAATCCTCCTCCTCCTCCTCCTCCTCGTTACAAGCCTCTCTTTGAGTACGATCTACCAAGCTTGGTAGATTGTGACTCTTCTATTGTGAGGGGCAACCTGAACACAGACTCCTTCAGAGTTGAAGCATGTGTCACATTCCAGCTCCGGGAGAATCAGTTTGATGGGAGTGGAAAGCAAGACCCGCATAGACACATCACTCGCTTCCTTGAGGCGTGTGACTTACAGAAGACAAGAGGAGTCTCACAAGATGAGTTTCGCTTGCGGCTCTTCCCTCTCTCTCTTAGGGATGTCGCTCGCGATTGGGTTGATAGTTTGGATAGGAACAGCATCAGAACTTGGGAGCAGATGGCACATAAGTTCCTAACCAAATATTTCCCTCCTCAGAAGGCCACACAAGCAAGAACAGCCGTCACATCATTCAGGCAAACGGAGGACGAAACTTACAATGAAGCATGGGAGAGGTACAATGGTTTATTGAGAAGATGTCCCTCTGCATTCTTTGACCCGGTTTCCAAAGTGCAGCATTTCTTTAATGGGTTGAAGGGACGCTATCAGATGAACTGTGATGCCGCAGCTGGCGGTTCTTTTGTATATTTATCGGCTGAGGATGGATGGGCACTGTCAGAGAAGATGTCATATAATGATTACAACCGTGGTAGGGAGACCTCGAGTGGAATCAGTTCTGGGACAATGGAAGCCATTTTAGAGCAAAACAGACTTTTGAAGATGCAAAATGAGGCTTTGTCTGGGAACAAGAGGGTTAATGCTATACACGAGGGAATGCCTCCGGGTTGTGCAAATTGCAATGGAAATCATGACACTCAGAATTGCCCGCTAAATTTCCCTCAGGAACACGTGGACTCATGCCACAACTTCTATGACACTGTGCCCCAGAACAATAATCAGAGGAACAATCGAGAATCGAAATAGGGGCTACATGAGAAGAGACCATCCGGGAATTTGCTTGGAGTGATGTTAATGGTGGTCTAGCGGTCAACAACACCCTCAACAGAATTGGCAACAACCTCAACAGTGTCCGAGACCGAACATTGGAATTCAGCAAGCAATACTCAAAGAAGCTCATCCGGGGCCTAATCGATTTGCAAATATCGATGGTGGAAGACAACAATGGGAGCTGGCCTTTGAAAAGATGATGACAGGGACAGTTGAGAAGCTGTCAACCTATACATACACAGCTTTAGAGAAAGTGAATGCGTCGATTGACAAGTTGGCGGCTCATACAGGTCGATAATTCACAATCTAGAGACGCAGGTTGCTCAGCTCGCAAGGCAACTTAATGAGCGTCTCCCGGGCACTCTCCCGGTGACACAGAGAACAACCCAAGAACCAATGCAATGCCATCACAACTAGAAGCGGAAGGGTGTTGGAACCTAGCAGGGGTACCACTAGTTCTCGAAATGACAAGGGCCCTAACAACTACCGTTGAGGAAGAACAACCTGAGAAAGAAGAGGAGTTAGTAAGAAGTAAGGCACCGGAGCAAGGAGGGAGGTTAAAGCTTGTAGATGAAGAGTTACGTAGAAAGAAGTGGGTTGAACCCCAAGACCTCCCTCCTTACATGAAGGTACCGTATCCTGAACGATTGAAGAAGCCTCAACAGGATAAGCAGTTCAACAGATTCCTTGATGTCTTCCGCAAACTCCAAATTAACATTCCATTTGCGGAAGCCTTAGAACAAATGCCATCATATGCTCGGTTTATGAAGGAGCTTCTCACCAAGAAGCGGAGGATAGTAGATGAAGAAACGGTTGCTTTGACCGAGGAGTGTAGTGCCATTCTTCAGAGAAAACTACCTCCAAAGTTGAAGGATCCCGGTTCTTTTTCGATACCATGCACCATTGGGGGGATGACTGTAGGGAAGGCATTGTGTGATCTAGGGGCAAGCATCAACTTGATGCCCCTATCTATGATGAAGAGGTTGGGGATCAAGGAATTCAAGGATACACGGATGTCGCTCCAACTAGCCGATCGCTCTATAAAATATCCTTATGGGGTGGTCGAAGACTTGTTAGTAAAAGTGGACAAGCTCATATTTCCGGCGGACTTTGTAGTGCTCGATATGGACGAAGACGCCGAGGTTCCTCTCATATTGGGTAGGCCCTTCTTGGCCACTGGGGGTGCCTTGATAGATGTGCGGCAAGGGAAACTCACTCTAAGGGTGCAAGATGATGAGGTAGTCTTCAATCTCTTTGAAGCAATGAAGCACCCTGCAGAGAGGTCGGAAGTGTATCGAGTGGATGTGGTGGACCCAACTGAAAAGGTGAAGACAACTCGAGAAAACCATGATCCTTCATTTGCAACAGTATCGGTAGAATCTCATGAGAAAGACAGTGAGGAAACAGGCCCTTCGGGGGATGAAGTCTACCTTGAGTGGCTACGAGACATGGAACCCATACCGAGTCTCCCAAGGGAAGAATGTGCAAGGGAAGAACTCAGCAGCAAAGGAATGAAAAAGAAGGGTAAAGCACCAAGGTTGAAGGGTGGCACAACCGTGGTGGTCAGTACAGACAATGAATTGATCTCAAAAAGGATCACCACGGAGTGGAGAGTTCGTGCTGACTATAGAAGGGTCCTGAACTTAAATGAGCTGTCCGGGAACCGCTTGCGAGCATGTAAAGGGGCACAAACCTACAAAGAACGGGCCAAGGAATGGCATGGCAAGAAGGATCTTCCTCCGGGATTAACCCTTAGGGGCGACTTGAGTCGAGGCTCGGGACGTTAAACAAGCGCTACTTGGGAGGCAACCCAAGCTAGGTACCCTCTCCTTTCCTCACTCTTGTTTTTGTTTTTGTTTTTTTGTGTTTGTTTTGTTTTTGTTTGTCACTCTTGAATAATTTGAGAAGATCAAGAGTTTTTGTATGAAATGTCGTGTGGACAAGCTTGTTAGATTTTAATTATATTGAGCATAGATGGATTGCTTGAATTATATACACCATTGATGATTTCCCTAGGTTCAAGTAATAGAAAAGTTGATCCCCACTAAAAATTGAAAATTGAACTTTGAGATGTATTATGATTGCTTGATTTATGATAAGTTTGGGGTGAGGGGGTGCACACACTAGGAATCGTATCTCGGTCAAACAATTTGCAAAATGTCCAGGTGAGGAATTTGAGCCTCAACTCTGTTTTTGAATGTGAGAATCACTGTTAAGTTGCACTTTCCCGAATTTGCTTGAATCTCTATATGGTTTGCATGATTATGTGTTGCATCAAATGATTTAGGCAATTTTCTTTGAATAACTACTTGGCCTGAAAAGAACCATCCCTAAGGCATGTTCCCTAGTTAGCCAAATTGAGCCCAATTGACCTATTGTTTCTTGACGACCCTACATTACGAGCCAAAATCTGAAAAACCATGTTAACCCAATCTTAGGATTAGGAGAGCATGGAAATGAGCAAGAGAAAGGTTGTGAGAAACTAAGTTTGGGGTGGCTACAAGGTATGTGTCATATTGGGATGAGAAAAAGAAAATAAAGGTTGACCCAAGGCAAAAAGAAAAGAAAAGAAAAGAAGGAAACAAAAAAATTGCCAAAAGAAAAGGGCAAAACAAAAATAATATCAAGGAAAAGGTTGTAGTCACCCGAGCCCAAATAAAAAATGGAAAGAAAGGAATTTGAGTGGAAAATGTGTTTAATGCTCATGCTCTCTTAGTTCCTAGGGACTTAAGCCTAAATATCCTTGATTATCCTTCCTCAAGCCAGGCCCCATTACAACCTTTAAAAGACCTTTTGATGTTGCATGCATGTTTTCGTGGGAACTATGTTTGAGATGAAAATCAAATTCATGGGAAGTGCTCTTGATAAGTGAAATTGAGTGAAAAAGTTGAAAGCCTAGACAAACTTGAGCGAATGAGTGAAATACTAAATGCCCTTTGTGAGGAAGGCGGTTGTTTGAAATTGGTGATCTTCCTTTTGTGTGTGACACTGATCCTCAAATTAGACTAATGATTGCATGAATGATAATTCCTCAAGTGTTTAAAGTAGATGAATGTGGGGATTACATTGATGAAAAAGGGGGAATCAAAGAAGAAAAATTGTTTTGTAAAGTCGCATGAAATTTGTGCGAAATTGATTAGATCTTTAGGCTTGCCAAGTCTTGAGTCGTTTTTGAGTTTTAAGCTTGCTTGGGGACAAGCAAGGTTTAAGTTTGGGGTATTTTGATAAGCCTCTGGCTTATCTAGTTTTATGACTAGATGAACTAGGGTTTATGTGCCAATTTATTCGAGTTCACTCTCGTTTTCCCCCAAATTTGCCTTGTTTTGTTCCTAAGTTGGACTTTGACTCGTTTTGCGTCTTTTGTGTAGTTTTTAGGTTATTTGGATAGAATTACGCTTGTGGTTGCTTGTGTTGTTTTCAGGTCCATAAGTGAAGCTCTAAGAATTAAGGAAAGTCAAGAAATAGTGGAGATTGCCATTCTGAGATTCTCGCCCTCGAGAGGAAGCTCCGCCCGCGAGAGTTTGAAGACCCGGAAGACAGAGACCATCATGTGATGTATATCACGGCCGTGACCTAAATGCCACACAAGTCGAGAGACCATCACGGCCTAGCCGTGATGTGTATCACTACCGTGACCCAAAATCCACACGAGACGAGAGAACATCACGGCTTGGCCGTGATTCATATCACGGTCGTGACAAGAGGACTCGCGTCGCGAGACATCCTTCGCGTCGCGAATGTTCAAATTCCGAAGTGCGCTGAAGGGGAGCGTCACGGCCTGGCCGTGATGGCCATCACGGCCGTGACGCGTGGCCTCCTTATAAATAGAGCGGATCGTAACGGAAAAAGGTGACTTTTTGGATCAGAATTTTCAGAGACCTTTTATAACCCTTATTCTGGGATTTCTTCTCCTTTTCTCCTCTCTTAATTCTTAGGCTTAGGATGAATTCCGATTGTACGTGCGTTGTTGTTACGGACATGAGGAACTAATCCTCTTGTCTAGGGGATCGATGAAGCCACCCATGGCGGCATAGTGTTCATGTAATGTAACTCTCTCTCCTTTAATTCAATTATGATTTTCCAATTCTGTTTTCATTGTGTCGATTATATGCTAGCGTGATCGACTAGTTAAGCGTGTTGAGGCCTAGCGGCGATTCGCGTTTTAGAACTTGAATTGGGAACATCGGTTGAGTATTGCACGAGAGTGAGTAGGAGATCGATGCAACCTATAGGGAACAAGAATTAATAGAATTCGAGATTAGGGTTAAGAGACCTAGCAAGTAATTAATTCAAATCATCGAATACGTCCTAATGAGCACGGAAGTGGATTTAGGAGAATTTAGGGGTCCCGGTTGACATTAAAATTGAACTTAGGGAGGAGAATATCATCACTTGGGTACTTTGCATGATTGGGTAGGTGAATTCGAAACCTTAGATGCTTTTATTTCTGAATTTAATCACCGTAGGGTTATTTGAATCGATTCTTGAATTCGCGATCTCAATCTCTTTCTCTCAACCACCTTCTATTGCTTAACCAACGTATCGGATTTCTTGACAATTTAGTCGAATTGGTAACCCAATCCTTGTGTTCGACCTCGGTAGAATCTTACCGTGTTTTTATTACTTGCGACGACCCGGTACACTTGCCGGAGTCACAACAGCCATATCAGAAAATGAGCAAGGCAATGCAACCAATACAGAAGGAGATTCCCTTCCATGGTGACAACCTGTATAGCAAGATCTTTGAAAACATCACCATGGCCAGGTGCCCCTTTGTCGATCCCCTAAACAACATAGATATATATTAGTAATCACGGATAATTAAGTTATTTAATTCGTTATGAACTAAATGGTCAAATGAATACCTTGACAGGAGCAGACATCTCTGGTCTTCCTAGATCCGACCTTTTAGGCACAATATCATTTCCAACATCCTATAACAAATACAAATAAAGCATTATCTTTAAACAATAATAAATATATTTCAACTATGAATATAGAAAAACACAACTAACCGAATACCTCAGATGCATCAAGAAAGCTGACCAGTCTTCTTGGCCAGAGGATGAAGTTACGGGGGCCCGACCCACTTTGTTTGAACCTCCTCAGTGGGCACGGGGACTCGAGCATCAACATCTCGAATAATCTCAACAGACACCCTCGGATGATCATCCGTAATAACCGATGGTGTATGGTATTACCTAACTTATTATATGCCCTACCCAATGCCACTAAGCGGCGATGATGATGATGATCATCAACATACACTCACACCTATCGTGGTCGTCATCATTATCATCATCATCATCATCATCATCATCATCATCATCATCATCATCGAGCAGCAGATCATCATCATTTTCGGGATGATGAGGAGGATCACATGAGCCCTTAGTGCTCACATGGACAGAGGGTTGGACAGAGGGTTGGACACCTACCGTCATCTGTCCGGGACAAAGAAGTAAATATTGCCATCTCGTTGGGCAAACTGCTCGGCCATCTCCCGTCGAAGCTCACCTGCAATCTCTTGTTTTAGTTGTGTCAGATCTCAACAATCGAATCCTCGTGGCATTGGTGTGAAGATGAACCATGGTATTGGCGAATGCCGACTCCCCATCCAACACCAATGACACGGCCGGTGGTCCGGTTTACCGATGGCGAGATAAGATATCATTGCGTCCTCTAGGAACAAAGGTTCCTTGGGTTAGCCGATCATCCAAGGCATCCTATCACATAAAAATATCAGTCACATTACAATTCTAGAACAATCTTAAAATGACAATTACAACAAACTATACTTACAATCCTCTCACTACTTGGCGGGCCTCCTCGGATGTATATTGTCCCGTTTTTCTTTGTCGGCCCCTCTTCCATGAACGATGGCGTGGGGGTGGAGGTGGATCAACAACCTCCTGGAAGATTTTCAGCATTAGGATCCGCCCGAGATCTTTCCTCCGACGTGCTTTCTTTTCCTCTTCAACCATTTTCTTAACAAGCTTTTTATATCCCCCACGAGACATGACATGGGGGTAGACATTCTTGCTTTGGTTTTCCTGCCCCTTTTCCTCTTCTCCCGTTATAAATAAAAGACAATTAAATTACATAAGTAAATGAAATTAATGCAATTACATAAATTTAGAGACAAATCAAATAAGTTAACCTGAAAGTCGGGATCACGTCGGCTCTCAACAAAGCGATCCCACGTCGCCTTGTCAAGAAACGGATACACCTCAAGTGGGTTCTTTTTACTTTTTGGACCGAATATATAGTATCCGCCTGTGCCGGCCTTAAAACCCATCCAACGCTCTCCAAAGATACTTCAAAGAAACGCTTCTTCATAGCGTATGTATCCTGTTATGTCAAATGTCATCTACATTAAGACCAAAAGAATCAACGAATTACTGTATGATATTATTAAGATAAAAATAAAGTAGATACAGACAAACACAGGACGTAGAAGTATAGATACCGTAATACTCTCCCATATCTCGCTCCTTCACGTCCGCCAGTACATCTCTCCACCTATCAATGAGTATACTAGGCCTGTTCCTAGCAAGGGTCGCCACAAAACTGGTAAACTGATCTTCCATTGGCCCAATAGGTTTGAGGTTATCATCAAAATCTACTCTTATCCTCTGATTTGACCCACAGTTGGCAGTCAAATGCCTCATCCGTGTGGCACGTCTACCCTTTCTACCTAGAGACGGGTCTCTCGACCCGCTGCATGAAGGAGGTGTATCCTCATGATCAGCCATGTATACCTGTTTAAACACAAAACAAAAAAAAAACTTGTTAGTATGTCAGGATAAATATCAAACATAACTTATAAATATCGATCAACGTATATAAACATAACTTATAAATATCAACGTAAACACATAATATGCCAAACTTGATGGTAATATCAAACTAAACTTACTTTGTGGTCAATTAGTAAAGTTCTCCCATAACCCTTCTTGGTGATCATTACGAGTAGCATGTACATCATCCACTTCATTTTCCTCATTGAAATTAGGAACTCGTGTTGAGAAAGAAGGAGTATCGTAAATATCAAGAGTTGAATCGTGATTTCCTCACTACCGTTATACATGTTTTTTCCCCTGGAGAACCACCGACCACCTTTTGTTAGAATGATCACGGATATACAACACTTGTTTTGCTTGGGATGCCATGATGAAAGGTTCCTCTTTATTACCTACCTTACTAAGGTCCACCAATTTGAATCCTAACTCATCGGTTTGCACACCATTGTTACTGTCGACCCACTGACATTTAAAAACAGGTACTCTAAACTTCGTGTAATCAACCTCCCATATCTCTTCAATGATTCCAAAGTATGAAATTGATGCCATAACAGGATTTTTATCTTTCGAACTAGAGAAATGCATGGACTCAACTGACGACCATAACCCCACCTGCTTTTGCATAGTACTTTTGTCATCCTGGGACTTTGTATAGAAGGAAAACTTATTGATATCGTACTCCACTCCAAAGCATATGACATCAAAGTTAGGCCCCTGTGCTAGCCATTTTAATGTAGCAGAAGCAGTACCATCCTTTGCAATTTTTTCTTTAAACCAGTTCAAGAAAGTCTTGTTATGCTTGTTCAAACACCATTTTTCATTCATTCTAGGGTAAGTTTCATTGATGATGCTTTTATGCTCACACAAGTAAGGTTCAACCTCATCGTTGTTATTCAATATATACAAATGTGCTTGAAGCACTTCCTCCCGATCCATGCTCTTAACAAAGTGATACCTCGTGTACCCTTACCATCATATCTTCCTTCGTGACGAGACTTCTAAGCCCTACAGTTCCGCTTCGACATGTAGTCCAGTACAAAACTCAATAGCTTCTTCTCGCAACATACCTTTCAACAATAGATGCTTCGGGACAGTGTGGGATTTTTCATATATCCTTTCAGGATCTTCATGTATCGCTCAACCGGGTACATCCACCTTAAATAAACGGACCGGGACAATCTAATCTCCCTCACTAGATGAACAATCAAATGAACCATGATGTCAAAAAATGAAGGTGGAAAATACATCTCCAATTGGCACAATACAATGGCTGCCTCATTTTCCAACTCATCCAAATTTTTAGTGTCAATGACCTTGCTACATATAGCATTGAAGAATAAGCATAACCTAGTAATGGCATGTCCGACTTTTTTAGGCAATATGTCACGAATGGCCACCAGTAGTAGTTGTTGCATCAAGACATGACAATCATGAGACTTTAAGCCAACTAATTTGAGATCTTTCATTGAGACAAGTCTTCCGATATTTGAAGAGTAACCCCGTGGCACTTTGACTCCCGTAGACATTCACGTAAACTTCTTTTCTCTTTTTTTGATAAAGTATGACATCTGTGGGGCAAATAAGTCTTCTTATCCCCCACTTTAAGTGGAGCTAACTGCTCTCGTATACCCATCGCAACTAGATCCGAGACGAGCATTCACACCATCCTTTGTCTTGCCTTGAATGTTGAGAAGCGTTCCGATTAAACCGCCACACACATTTTTCTCTACATGCATCACATCAATACAATGTCTTACATCAAGCTTGCACCAAGATGGAAGATCAAAGAAGATCGACCTCTTCTTCCATATTTTCTTCTCTCGTAGCCTTCTTCTGGGTCTTCCCATAGATAACATTAGTGTTGTTCACCCTTTCATAAACTTGCTCTCCAATCAAGGCCACCGGAGCAATTTCATTCTCCGTAAGTCCATTGAAAGCTTTCCTCAATCTACGATAAGGATGATTACGCTCGGAGAAATCTCCGATGCCCAAGGTAGACCGTCTTCCTTCCATGTTGCAGTTGATGGTAACATGTGCCTTCTTCACATATTGGACATGCTTTATGCCCCTTAACACTATACCCACACAGGTTCCCGTATCTGGAAAGTCATTGATGGTGCAAAATAACATGGCACGCAATCTAAATGTCTCACTGCAATACCCGCCGATCACATCAACGCCTTCATCCCACATCATTCTCAAGTCTTCAATCAAGGGACTCGAGATAAACATCAATATCATTTCCTGGCTGTTTAGGACCCAAATCATCATACTTAACATAATGTATTTGCGCTTCATGCACAACCAAGGAGACAGGTTGTAAATTACAAGGAGAACAGGCCATGAACTATGAATACTACTTAAGTTTCCATATGGATTCATTCCATCGGTAGCAAGTCCAAGCCTGAGGTTTCGGGCTCATTGCCGAAATCCGAAACAAACTATCAATTCTCTTCCATTGCAAAGAATCGGCCGGATGGCTAAGCCTGTCCATCACACTTCCTCTCATATGCATGCCATCTAATGTTCTTTGCGTCATTTACATTAGCAAACAATCGCTTGAACCGCGAAATCACGGGAAGATACCATAACACCTTCGCAGGAGGACCTTTGGTGACCACATCACAACTAGAATCACCATCCTTCACTTTGTAGCGTGATACCCCACACCCGGGGCACTCGTGCATCTCTTCAAACTCTTTCCGTACAATATGCAATCATTGGGGCAAGCGTGTATTTTCTTATACTCCATACCCATCGGACACAATATCTTCTTCGCCTCAAAGTTTCGAGATGGCAATGTGTTGCCTTCCGGAAGCATTTCTTTCAACAACTCAAGCAATTCGGTAAAGCTTTTATCGCTCCACCCATTTCTCGCCTTCACATTGAACAATCTTAACACCGCCGACAACCGTGTGAAATTAGTGCACCCTGGATACAAAGCCACTTGCGCATCACCGCACAAAGTATCATACACATGTGCGCCCGAAAAGACTCTTGCCCAACATCACGGATCATGTCCTCTAGTCCATCGTCCATTTCCACGTCATCAACTTCCTCTCTATCCGACACCTCTACTGTCTAACGATTCACCATGGCATATCCATGTTGTATAACTCTTGCAAATCCCCTCACAAATAAGATGATCACGTATCTCCTCAGCCTTCTAGTCGTCTCTCATTCAAACAGCTTAACACAAGGACAATAAAACCTTCCATTACCACTATCGAGAGCATTTGTTTTTGCAAACCGTAGAAAATCTTCCACTCCATTCTCATACTCATCACTTGTCCGTCTAGCATTCATCCAACCGCGATCCATGACTAAACCAATACCTTCGCATTTAGTCCAACATATTCATCAACCACTTCTTATGACAGGGTATGGCCCTATCCCATTCGAGAAGAAACTTTTTCAACATTCGGTTAACAGTTAGTCCTTAACTCCATGCTCATACTCGACAAAATTTTCGGCAGATTTCCCACGGTCTCCGACGTACACTACTTGAACGCGATGACATCGACCACGATAAAGTATGCACCCGGAGAACGAAAGGAAATGTATCAATCCGAACTTTCATCAAGTATATAACATTAGAATCAATGAATAACTATTATAACTGAATTAAGAAAAAGTTTTTTCACAAACTGTCCAACTTTGGACAATTCAAGATCCAACACAATGAGCGGTACATTAAGCACGTATACGCACACGTACGCTCATTAGTATTGCATCTCAAACGGAAACTAAGGCTTTACTAAATAATTAACATTAAGAAAAATAATAAAACACTCCAATCCCCAAGTCCAATGCAAGCGGAGATTGGAAAAGCGCACTAGTATTTGAAAAACTAACAACCATATATTTCTTAATTGAGTAATTGGCTAAAACATCATCCTAATATATGTTAATCATCATTTTAATGCCAACAATAAGCCTATTACCTAGTAAACTAGAAATCCAACCCCAACAAAAAACTATACCCATGTGGACCTCAAATGGAGATGATCCTCACATCAAGTGTTTCTAATGACTTGCCTACTTTATAATGAAACCAAAGACAATATTCATCATTCCATTGATTGATGTCCAACATGCTTAGCATTTTTATCCTAAAAATGAGGTTCTTATCCCTCTCTAGTGAGCTACGAAAGAATGTAGGAGACCAATAAATTTGACCGAGCATTAATTAGCTTCATAATTTTTCAGTTTTCAAACATCAATAAACATAATGCTTCAATTAATAAATGTTAACAGAACTATTTATAGATGTAGAAGAGAGTGGTAATTCCTTCATTCCCTGAAACTAGTGTCAAGAACATAATGTTTTCTTCTCATGAAATCTAGTAACTAGAAAGTGATCTTAAAACATTATGAGAAGAAAACATTATGTTCTTGACACTAGTTTTCAAACATTATGTTCAAGGGAAACACCTAGCACTTAGCATCTACCTAATACAATGAACTACTCTGTATGTTGCACTTAACACCTTAATATATATGAGAACTAACCAGCAATAACCACCAATTAGAGAACTAACCAAGCAATAACCACCAATAACAAGTGAAGGAAAGAAACCTACCTCTAAAGGATGCGGCCGCTAAAGGTGACTTGTGAGAAGAGGAGGGCACAGACGTTGAAGGGGTTGCAAGTGGTTAGCAACAAATTAGTACCCTAGCCCTACCAACTCCAAAACCTTTGGAAGCTGAAACATAAATAAGATTATTTCAGATTAGTTCACCAAGCTTTCTATAGTATAATTAATGAAGCATATATGCATGCTAGCCAATGGCGCTACCATCGGAGGTGATGACAAAATATGAGAAAAGTGAATAATATTCAACAAGAATGATGACTTACCAAGGGAACTGAGTTGATGGCACTCACAAGAATCGAAGATAGCCAAACAAAAACTATAGCCCCACCACCATAAAGCAAGATCTGTGGACTTGTTTTCAACAAAGATCCCACCGATAATGATAAATGGAGGATTTTATTTCACTTGGTTAAAAGAAAGGCTGCCAAAGAGAATATTGGAATCGCAAGATTGTGGATTTGCCAAAAAGAAGTTCAGGAAAAAATTAAATTGGACTTGCCTTTTCCTTCAAATCGTGGAACAACTCGTTAGCATCTACAAGTAGAAGTTTCTTCTGAAGAAGCTCAGGTCTGAAGTAGAGAAGATTTCCGGGATTCTTAAAGGTAGGAAACAAGAATACAAGTTAGAATTGTTAAAAGAAAAATAAAAAGAAACAGATTAAAAACAATATGACTGAGCTGAATAACAAGAACATTGAAAACATAAACCAACTGAACTACTACACTTAAGGGTAGGGAATTGGGAAGACCTAATGCCAAAACTACTCTCTGTTAAGGTTCACGCGGTTAGGGTTCTTATTGCGCAACTGAGCGGAGTGGAGAAGGGAAGAGAAGTGGCGGCCGAAGCTTCAATGAGACAGATAGCTTCAATGAGAAAGGAGAGAATGACATTGAAGCTTCAAAGATAGAGTAGATAGATGAGAGAAGATCAAAGTAGAAAGAGAAGAGACTCACCATAGATGATGGTCGCGACGATGAAGGTATGAGAGAGGCACACACGGTGGTTGTGCAAAGGGCTGCACGAAAAATGTAGGTCAGGTTAGGGTTGTGGTGGTGCTCGCGGCGGTAGTGGTGAGTTGATGTTTGGGGGAGGAGGGGAACTAGGTCGCGGAGGAGGAAAGAATGGGGTTTTCTGAAAGAATGGGATAATGCACGGAAGCGAAGGAGGGAAAAGGAAAAATTGGGACTATTACACATCGGTTATACCTAAAACCGATGTGTTAAACATCTTATACACATCGGTTATTCAGAAACCGATGTGTAAACATTAAACTTTTAAATTCTGATTTTTTTCTTTTAAATTTTATACATCGGTTACTTAAAACCGATGTGTAAAAGTAATATTTATTTTCTTTTTTTTTTCTTTATAATTTTCTACATCGGTTATAAGGAACCGATGTGTAAAAGTAAGATTTTATTTTCTTTTTTTTCTTTCTACATCGGTTATATAGAAACTGATGTGTAAAAGTAAGATTTTATTTTCTTTTTTTTTTTCTTTATACTTTTCTACATCGGTTATATAGAAACTGATGTGTAAAAGTAAGATTTTATTTTCTTTTTTTTTTTCTTTGTACTTTTATACATCGGTTATTTATAAACCGATGTGTAATAATTTGGTTTTAATTTCAAAAATGTCACCGCCTCGTTTTACACATCGGTTTCTTAAAAACCGATGTGTAAACTCCGATGTAAAATCCATTTTCTGCACTAGTGAATTTAGAGCTGTAATATTTTAATTGTAAACTTGTTCTTTTATTTGCTACCTTCCATATACAATGATGTAAAAACAACATCTAAATAAATTACTAAACCCAGTTTTAAGATTGTTGTTTCCTTCATGCTCTTTGTTCTAGTCAAATAAAGCAGAAAGAAAGCATATCATGGAAAATGGCCAATAATATGAAATTACCTTTTTAGTAAATATCTCAATGCTGATTGATTGAGGACATTGAGGATCATTCAAAAGTTTAATGAGATCACTTGCTTTTGACCTACAGAATGTTCGAAAGAGTAAATAGAAGTGCAATATTAATATTGAGGCTAAGGATTGGAATTGCCTTTATTTGGAATAAAATCCTAGAATAGAATCTATTTCAACACATATTGTTGTGTGCTTTTTTGCCATGTTCAAACATTCCTTAAACAGTGTTGCAACAAAAACAGATAGGACATAAAATTTTATTCCCTTAAAAAATCCAAAAGCTCGAGCAAGAATGATAAATTGATAAACAACATCATGTATTATTGAAACTAAAAAATTCACTTCACCTAACATTGTCTCTAACACCCCTTATTGTCCTTATCAACCGGGAAATGTGACTTTCATGGCGGGTATAATCCTGAACATACGTTGACACAAAGACATTGAAATTGGAGTATGCTAGAGGAAAGTTAGTCTGGTGATGAACACAAGCAGATTTCTTGCAACGTAAAACAGCGATTTCATGAATCAAATATTAAGGTGCTTATAAAACCATGAAAAATGTACATTTTATTATATAGAACAATATATTCAATTAAAATACAATAACATATGAAAGACAAAATCAACAAATAATTAGTATTGCTTACAGCATGAAGGATAATAATTAAGAGCCTTACGATAAACATCTCAATACCTACTTTCAGTAATACCTTATGAGAACTTGATCTTATCATGTGGTTTCTCTCACATAGCTCTTTCAGTTTCTGTAGTCTCCCTTGCTCTAGATTTACAGCACTTACTGCAGCTCGATATACATTGCCTAAGATTGTGCAGGCCAATTGAAATCTCAGATGATAAAACAACTTAAAACTAAGTAACAATACACAGATCCACACATGCAAGGGAATACACCCACATGAACATATCAATTAACACCAAATACACCAAAGCCTTGCAACATTACAAAGTGGTTCAATGTTTATCCACAACAAATCAAGAAAAAGGTAGTACATATTTAAAGAAAGAAATAAGGTGTATGAAGGGGAATTTTGCAATCAGCAATGTGCTGACTGAAGATATAATACAAGATTCAAATGTCTTAGATGACACTATATTTGTTGCTTATGCGGATAGCTTCAAAAGGAAGAAGAAAATTAAATCTCACTAGAATAGAAATATGGGAAGAAAAACATATTTTACAACTAAATGGAGTCAGAAAAGAAGGAAAGCATTCTTGCATATTAGATTTGGATACACAGGTAATCTCCAAAACTGACACTAGAGATATATATTCCAATTCTAAATGTGGAAAAAATAAAAAAAAACTATACCAGATTGCTTGGCATCAGCATTATCTGTTGGATGCCTTGCAACTTCTTGTTGGGACCTTCCAGAGGTAGCCCTTTTGGAAGTTTCAGTAACATCCTTTTCTATAACTTCCTTTTCTGCTCTTCTTTCAGCTTCTGCTGCTGCTCTTTTTTCAGCTTCCATTGCTGCTTTTCTCTCAGTTTCCAATGCAGCTTGTTTTGCTTCCTTGGCTCTAAATTTAGCCTGCACCCACAAAATTGAAAATTAATAAATGAATGGGCATTTGTGCTGAAGCTTCTATAAAGAAAATTGGCAAGAAAAATATCTGTTTCAACCAACATAACCTGTATAGTGGTGGATATGTGAATTTCAGTGAGAATATTACAATTAGAAACAAGTAATGGGCTAGTATCGGGTCAAGGGGATAAGCACAATCCAAATGAATGCAATGATAAATTTGTTTGTGGCAGTTTAGGACTACAAAACATTGTTGTACCAAAAAATAAATAAATAAAATAGAAAGAGTAATCCACTAATCTTTGCAAGAAAAATATGGATTTGTAATCGTAAACAGGTGATACCTAACCTCATCAAGCTTTAGCAGCTTCAACTTGAAAAGAAATGTGAAATTAATAGGAACTGATTTTTTGGATAGTATTAACACTGAGATGGTAGGAGTGATGATGGAGCAATGCCCCTCTTAACAGTGATAGTGGAAAACCAGTAAACAGAGACAGGTATAAGATAAACATAAAAGGAGAAATATGAGAGCAAGAATGTTCTCTACCAGCGGCCTAAGCCAACCCAGATCCTTCCCCTACAATTTCCGTGCCTTCCCCATGTTACACCCCCACCCCATATTATTGATATCTCCCCTAATGATTCCAGCATCTTCTCCTCCAATCCCCAGCTGCCACGTGGCTGTTCCGTCAGACCCCTCTTCTAACTCTCTTCCCATTCTATCCTTAATCCCCCCACCTCTCTTCCTTCTCTTATATGTCCAAATAGCTGGCCCAACTATAGGAGGGCCATCAGAAATCATATATGTATAACATCTTGCCAAATAACACAATCAGCTAAAAGATAAAGGTATGGTACCTCAGCTTCTGCTTTAGCCTTTTCTTGCTGCTGCTTTTCCTCTTGCAGAGCAATCTTTCTCTTGGCCTCTTCATAAGCTGCATCACTTCTTAATTTCCTTTCTTCTATTTGTGATCTGAGTTCACGGTCCTGTTGAACAACTGTCAAGTGATTATCAAGTGCTTCTGCACTACAAAAATTGGGAGATGTCAAACATCAGTTTATTCATTTTCAACTAGCCTAAAAAACCAATTATTTAACGAAGTGAGAATAGAAGAAAAAGAGAAAATGATTTTTTCTTCGGTAGAGGACTATTAGAAACATACTATTCGTGTCAAATTTTAGTTAAAAATGGAAAATAACATTAATATCAAAGCACAATCAAGTTCAGTATTATTCATAAAAATGAACTCATCAAATGAAATCAGATTCCCCAGCCTTAACTAATGTACATATTGTAAAACAATGAACACTCAAAAAATTCTCCCGTTTCCCCCTTCTTATGGCATATATGTGATTATTTGTCTTGCTCCCATAAGCAAACTAAACATATATCCTTTCACAAGTAATTTTTTAAGAGCACTATGAAAACATACATTGCCCCTGCATCCCCCCCCCCCCCCACAAAAAAAAAAGAAAAGAAGGAAATATAATATTAATACGTATTAAATCTCCACAGATGGCATGATGTATTAACAAAATCATTTTAATGCAAATAATCCATAGCTTAAACCTCTCATATAGCAAATCGAGACATTAAAGTCTGAAAATACAAATATGTAGAAGGAAAAAAATCATATTGCATCGTAAATAAAAGAAAGAGGGGAAGGGGGAGACAGTGCAATCTTACATCCGACGTCGATATTGAGTGTCAAACTTTTTATCCAATTCCTGTCTTGATTCTTTATATTTCTCAACTTGAAGAAGGGCAGAGGTAGAGTTCTGACTTTCATTCACTAGAGTTGTCTCCAGCGCTGAGATCTTATTCCTAATTTCATCCTGACAATTCAGAAGAATAGAAACAAGTTTGTTGTATAAATATCAAAGAAACCACGATTTTATTTTGTAATTTCCTATACATTATGTCATGACCAAGAATGACAAGTAATTCAATTTGTAACTAACAAGTCAAACATGTAAGTGTAACAAGTGCATTGACATCAACATGATCACTCACCTTAACCCTAGCTGATGTTCATGTGTCAACTCAAATAAGGCACCTTCTACCTCTCCCATTTCCTCCATCAAGTAGGGTTGCACTTCAAAAGCAGATACAACGTCTGAATCATCACTGTCACTGAAACACCAAAGGAAGTGCAAATATCACTTGCAAAACAGTGAAACACCCAAGGGGAAAATTTCATACTTAATCAAGAAACAACATGAAGATGATAACATCGACGATCCAAAAAAATGTTTAAATGACATAGGATTCAAAACTGAAGTAAGTAGATAGGAGACATTTCCATCAATGAAAATTTGCCAATAAAGCTCAGATTAAATAAGTAGGCACCTCAGATAAAGTTCATCACAAACAAACCGTTTGCCAACTACTAAACCTTTCTCATCCTCCCCCTCCTCCTCCTCCTCATCGTCATCATCACTCTCCGTATCCTCTATCTCATACTCATCGGCACGCAATATGAAAGGTTTAGCTCTCTCAATTTTTTCATTCTTCCCACTACACAAGCATCAAAAAATTAATATGATTCAATTTCACAGAATGTGCATTTCGAATATGCACAAATCAAATAATAATAATAATAATAATAAAAATAATAGTAATAGTAGTAGTAATAATACAAGAAAGACATAGAATGAAATACCGAGATATGGTTTTATCAAAAGACGAAGGATCAGTGAAAGAAGTAGCGAGCATTGTCTCCAGAGCATTAAGCTCAGAAATAAGAGCATCAAATCTCCAATCTGGTTCAGGCTCAACACAAATGCCATCCACTCTTTGTGAACCACCAACCTCTAATTTCACAGCTACCCTACAAATACATCATCATAATCATAACAATAATAATGATAATAAATTCATCTCTCTACATTACATACATAATACTTAGAGAATCAAATTAAGTTAAATTCAAACCATCGAATTGAAGCACATTCATGACAAAAAAGCTTACATTGTTCGATACTCGAAACGAAGCTTTAAGAATTGGAGATTCGACCGGTTGATCGACGGCGGTGGTGGTGGCTGGCGTGCAGGCCCCGGTGGTGAGGTCCGGAGTTGGTTCATGATGGAGGCTGGTCCGCCGTGTGGGCTGTGGTGTTGTTCTGCTATGCAGTGATTTGGACTGGTGGTGTGGCAGGGTTGTCGTATAGTGGAAGGGGAATGGTATTTTGGGGGAAAACTTGAAAGAAAAAAAAGGGGAGGTGTGAAAAGCGACTCCCTACTATTTAAGTGTCGGTTGGTTGGTGGGGGATGGAAAGTTAAATCACTCAAAATCCTCCAAATCTCTATGTTTCATAGCTCCAATTTGGGGGTTTGGGATAAAACTCCCAAACAATAAATAAAGTGGTATACTTTTACCACTTCACCCCACTCCACTCTACATCACTCCATTACTAACCATTACACTACATCCTCTCCAAAACTCCCGAACAGAACCTAAAGTCGGTTATTCATGTTATGCGATACTGTACTAAGGTTCAAGAATTTTGGTCAAGGCATATTGATCCAAAGCTCTGGAGTAAATTCTTTAGTTTAAGGCTTCATCCATGGTTGCAATGTAATAAATTTGTGAAAGAATATTTGAAAGAGAGAAAAAGAATTGTTTTTCCTTCTGTTGATTTCATATCTGATGGATACAAGTATATATACACAATGGAAGCTTCAACAAACTACAACAAACTATTAAGATAAAAACTATCTATATCTATCTTAATCCTTTATCTAACAATCAGATTCAAGTTTATGATAACAAACTTGATCCTAGTTTATGATAACAAACTTGATCCTAAACATCAGCCTTGATCCTAAATATCAGCTCAGCATCTGTATCACATTATCCCCCCTCAAGTTGGGAGTACGCATTTCGAACACCCAACTTGGATAGCAACAATTGAAACTACTTTGTGCCAAGTGATTTGGTAAACAAATCGGCTGGTTGATGTGTTGTTGGAATGTAAGCAATGGAAATGACCCCGGACTGGATATGCTCACGAATGAAATGACAATCCACTTCGATGTGCTTGGTTCGCTCGTGAAAAACTGGGTTGGATGCTAAGTGCATAGCTGACTGGTTATCACAAAAGAGTGTTGTTGGCTCTTCGATCTTAACTTGCAAAGAAAAAAGTAGGCTCCTTACCCATATTATTTCACTAGTAGCATGCGACATAGCTCTATACTCCGCCTCAGTTGATGACTTGGAGATAGTGCTTTGCTTCTTGGTCTTCCATGAAATGGGCACCGATCCGAGCTTCATGAGATATCCAGTTATGGATCTACGAGTTATTGGACATGTTGCTTAATCTGAATCACTATACCCCACAAGAGTAAGATCATTATGTTTCGGTATCCAAATTCCTTGACCTGGATAGGATTTAATGTACCGAAGGACCCTCATAGCTGCATTCCAATGATCTAATTGTGGTGCTTGCATAAACTGGCTCAAGATATGAACCGAATAAGACACTTCTGGTCTAGTAATAGTTAAATAAATAAGACGACCAACCAACCTTCTATATTGAGCTGGATTCGAATAATGTGCACTGGAAGCTGTGGATAAACGATGATGTTGCTCCATGGGAAATGTGCATGGTTTGCTATCTTGCATACCACACTCATGAAGAATATCAAGTGCATATTTTCGTTGACATAGAAACAGCCCATTCGGACTTGTGGCTAGCTCTAAGCCTAGGAAATACTTCAAGGCTCCCAAATCCTTCATGTGAAAACATGTGTGGAGATATTCCTTGAATTTTGCACATGCCCCTTGGTCATTTCCAGCTATCACAAGATCATCAACATAGACCAGAACTGCTATAAAATTTTGAGGTGAACTGTACGTGAACAAACTGTGGTCCGCTGCACTCTGTTGGAAGCCATAACCAGTCAATGCTTCCGAAAGTTTGGCGTACCAGTTGCGTGATGCTTGTCTTAACCCATAGAGTGACTTGTGTAGGCGACACACGAGGCCTTTGTGTTGCGTATCATAACCTGGTGGCAAATCCATGTAGACCTCTTCATGAAGATCTCCATGGAGAAAGGCATTACTTACATCCATTTGATGTAAAGACCAACCTTTTGCTACTGCCACTGTGAGTAAACATCGAACACTGGTAATTTTAGCGACTGGAGCGAATGTCTCTATGAAATCCTCTCCTTCCACTTGAGTGTAACCTTTCGCTACGAGTCTTGCCTTGTACTTGTCCACTTCTCCATTGGGTTTATATTTGACACGATAAACCCATCGACATCCCACAAGTTTCTTGCCTTCGGGTAGTGGCTCAAGGGTCCATGTTCTATTTGTTTCAAGTGCTGCAATTTCTTGTGCCATGGCCTCACGCCATGCAACATGTTTCACTGCCGGTGAGTAATATTTTGGCTCATCATTTGTAGATATGGCCGCCATGAAAGCTTGATGAGTAGCATAAAAATGATTATAATGCACATAGTTTGCAATAGGATAGGACTTACCCGAGGAACATAGTGACTCACGAGATTTGTGTGATGAAGCATCTCTAGCAGAGTGGCAATAATAATCACGTAAATAAGAAGGTGGTTTACTTGTTCGAGTACCTAGAGGAACATCATTGTTGTTGGCTGCAAGTGGCACCTCATTTTCATCAAGTGCGCTGCCAAGCATTTCTTGCACTTCCTCATTTTCATTTCCTAAACCTGTAAAATCCGCTTCATCAAGTGACAGTACCTCATGTGACCATTGCATTTCTGGTTCCTTATCCATTTCAGCATCTTGGTGCACTTCATTCAAGAACACATTGGTTGTAGCATCTTGCTTTGAAAGCTTGTCTTCCACGTGTCCTGCAAAAGGAAACCTGTCCTCATAGAAGATTACATCCCTGGACACCAGGAATTCTTTACTCTCTAGGTCATAGACCCTCCATCCTTTTTGTCCTTGAGGATAGCCAATAAAAATGCATTTCCTGGCCCTTGCATCAAATTTATCATGAGTTTTATTCTTCACATAACATAAACAACCCAACACACGCAAATGATTGTACGTGGAAGGCTTGCCAAAGAGCATTTCATGTGGAGTTGTCCCTTTGTTAGCTATGGTTGGAGTTCTGTTGATAAGATGCACTGCTGCCAGCACACATTCTCCCCAAAAGGAGATAGGCAAATTTACTTGAAATCGAAGTGCTCTAGCCACATTAAGGATGTGTTTATGCTTCCTTTCCATTCTACCATTCTGCTCTGGAGTTCCCACACATGAGGTTTCATGTAATATCCCTTCTTTGTGAAAAAATGTTTGGACTGTGTTGTTAGTGAATTCTGTTCCATTGTCACTACGTACAACCTACACCTTTGCATTAAATTGTGTTTGAACCATTGAGCAAAAATTCATCAAAATACGTGGCACATCAGATTTTTCTTTTAGGAGATATACCCAAACTGCTCGAGTATAATCATCCACTATAGTGATAAAATAAGATGCCCCATTATGAGTCACAGTTCCATATTTACCCTAAAGATGACAATGTATTAACTGAAAAGCAAATTCTACTTTATTATTGCTCAAAGGAAAAGGTTGTCTACATTGTTTGGAACGATGAAAAATGTCACAACACTCGACTTTATTCTTATCAAAATGAAAACTCAAAAAACTAGATAACTTAAGCAAATTCTGACTTGAAGGATGTCCCATTCTTGCATGCCACAAGGTGGTTTCATTCACTGTGTTAGCTGTCAGAGATGATCCTTGCATTGCCACTCTTCTAAGGATGTAAACTCCATCACACAAGTCACCCAAGCCAATCATGCTCCTCGTTTGTTGGTCCTGTATCATGCAACTATGAGAGGAATAAGTAACAGTGCAATTTAAATCATAAGTCAACTTGTTAATAGAAATTAAATTGAAACTAAATTGTGGTATGTATAACACATCTCGCAGCTTTATGTTGTTGTTAAGCACAATAGTTCCCATTTTGTCCACTATCACAGTGTTACCCGTTGGCACAGTGATATGCAATGGGTTATCAAGAGACTTATTTCTAAAAAAAGAGATCTTAGTGGAGTCATATGATGAGATGCTCCACTATCTAGGATCCAGTTTTCATTACCAGCCATGTAATCAACATGCTTTGTATGGAATGCAAATAGTGCGTGTCCCTTGGAATCTCCTTCTGTATTGGTTGCATTGCCTTGCTCATTTTCTGATATGGCCATGCGAGCAAATCCTCCTTCTATCCCTGCTTTGTTTGGATTTCTGTTTGACCTCTTGACATTCCAGTGAGCTGGATAACCAATCAATTCATAGCATTTTGCCTTCTCATGCCCAATCTTTCCACAGTGTTCACATAATTTGGTCGTGGACCCTCACGGCTGCTCCTTCCTTTTGCATGAAAAGCTGTTCCAGCATCCATTCTTGGCTCTCTGTCTTTTTCTGCAGCGAGTCGTGCTTCCTCTCTTAACACATGAATGAAAACACGGCGAAGTGAGGGTAGTGGATCAGTGTTCAACAGATTTCCTTTCACATTACCAAACCTCTCATTATCAAGACTGCCAAGAAACAAGTGCACTTGTTGATCCTTCTCCCTTTGTGCCAATTCTCTGGATGCACCACAATTGCATTGAGGTAAAGGTTAAAGCTCTCCTAGTTCATCAATGAGTGCCTTGAAGTTGGTGTAGAAATCTGTGACACTCATGTGTGGCTCTTGCTGAGTCATGCAAACCGTGCGCCAAAGCTGGTGAATGCGGGGCACATTGGTTTGAACAAACCTTTCTTCCAAGTCAAGCCACACATCCCTAGCCGTGGTTGCATGAGATATGTTGCTGTGCAGGTTTGGGTCTGTTGAGTTGATTATCCATGCAGAGACCATGGAATCCGCCTTCTCCCAATCATTAAATTCTGGTGAATCAGTTGCAGGTCTTATGATGCTTCCATCGATGAAGCCTCGTTTTGTTTTTGCACGCAGGGCCACTTTTGTTTTGGAACATGCATCATTTATGGTTGAATTTAAGTAGGGAAGATTTATTGTATTTTCAAGGCATTTCAATTTAATTCTATGATAATGGTATATATGGAAAAAAAATTGTCAAATATATCTTGGGTTTATAAAAGATCTATTGTTTTGGAACAAAAACAAATAGCTAAAATTACCATAGAAAAATAACGGATGGAGTATATAGTATTGTCTTTGATCTTTAAGAGTCAATTTACTTGAGAATCTCTCATTGAGAAACAATTACTCCCTCTGATCCACAATATAAGAAATAAAACCCAAAAACATAAAGATCAAGAAAATATATTGGAATGAGTTAATTATAATTAATACTCATATAAATTTCCAAAAATACATTTTCTAATTTTAATTAATATTTGATAGCCTATCATTAATGACAATAATTAATAAGGACAATGGTGAAAATTAGTATTTAATATATATAAAAATCGATACATATTTCTTATATTTTGGATAAAAAAAATGATCAATTTATTTCTTATATTATGAACCGGAAGGAGTATTAAATATTTGATGAATAATTTTATCAGCACTCGCTATTCATCACCTAAATTAGTACCTCTCATTAAATTTCCTTCACATTTCAAATTCTCAAAGCCTTTGGCTCGATAACGATTGGCTCATGTAGAAAAGAAGGTATCAAAATTGAATACTATATTTAATAGTTAGAACTACTCTATTAGCTCTATCCCAACTACTAATCTTAGGGATTTGGATTTTCTAAAGTTGTATTTTCCTAAAGTTCTTATATTTAGATAAAATTTGAGAGTATTTTTATTTTTATTATACCCAATAAATTTGACTCTAAAACCTATTTAACATAATTTTGTCTAACTCTAGGGATTCCCAAATATAGGGAATCCGAATCCCTAATCTTAGTCTGCAGGTCAACTCAAGAAAAAACTGTAGGCTAGCTGCAGGTCAACGTAAGGAGAAAAAAAAACCGTAGTCTTCAAGAGTTCAAGTTTGAGAAATTATGTAGAGAGATATTATTGTATGTTATTGGATCATAATATAATGCATACTACATGATAGATATTCTTAAAAAATTTTTTTGAGGATAGATAGATATTCTTACTACTAATAGAAATTAATAATAAAAGTTATTCCTAAATATACAAATTTTCAACAAAAAAAAATTCTGTATATATTACAAACAAATATTTTTCTCTGTATAAGTGTAAAATCATATGTGCCTATTACCTCAGGAAGTGGTGAAAAGCCTTGGAGGCAACGAAGTGATGGTGATTTTGGACAATCATGTGACCCAACCGGGGTGGTGCTGCAGTAACTCTGATGGCAATGGGTTCTTCGGAGACCAGTATTTTGATCCAGACCTATGGATTACAGGTCTTTCCAAAATGGCTACCATTTTCAAAGGAGTACATAATGTAGTTGGCATGAGCTTGAGAAATGAGCTACGAGGTCCCAAACAAAATGTCAACGATTGGTACAGGTAATAAAAACCACAACTCCTTCACACTAGACAAAATACAAATGGTTTTGGGTCAGGCACAACCCCAACATGAACCACTCTAAAATAAGTTTGTGTGTGGATAAGTAAGAGTGTATTCACTCATATATTAAGTTGAGATTGTTATGCCCCTGATGAAATTTAGTAGTTGATGAAATCATGAGTATATATCCTTATCTCTACCAAAAATACCCTTAATTAGTCAATTTTAAGGGAAACTCTTTTTATAAAAGTAAGGAGAATGCTAACGAGTGCACTTAATTAATCAAGAGTGAATATATCCTTAATTAGTCATATTGAATTGTGTAAATATAAAAATGATTGAATTTTTCCTAAAGGCACTCTTTAAGGAATAAAAAAAAAGAAATGTTTCATTGGAAGTTGGTGTATTTAATATTTAAAAATGTGAAATATTTAGTTTTTCAATAAAAACTTACTTTTCTTGATTCCATAAAAAGTGATCTCAAACGCATTAGTTGTTATTAAATGAATTTCATGTGGAACCCACTCTATTTAGTGAATCTCACATGAAATTCATCAAATAATTAAGAGTGTGTTGGTAGCAATTCTCTATTTTATAATAGCCTTATCCATTATATGTAGTATTAATGTGTGAATGGATTAATATTAGCATAAATATGTTGTATTAACATGTCTATCTAAAGTATTTTTAAATATGAATGGTAAATTCTTTCAAGCTAACCCAGACCTTTATGTGAATGATAAATTGTTTTTAAGAACTGGAGGTATATGCAACAAGGAGCAGAAGCTGTGCATGCTGCAAATCCAGATGTTCTTGTCATTCTGTCTGGCCTAAATTTTGACACATACCTATCATTCGTTCAGAACCAGCCAGTGACACTCTCCTTAAATAGGAAACGAGTCTTCGAGTTACATTGGTATGCCTTCAGTGATGGTCAAGCATGGACATCAGGGAATCCAAACAATGTGTGTGGGCAAGTCACAGGAAATGTGATGAGAAAGGCAGGGTTCTTGTTGGACCAAGGATTGCCATTGTTTGTGAGTGAGTTTGGTGTGGACATGAGAGGTACAAATGTGAATGACAATAGGTACTTCAATTGCTTCATTGCATTGGCAGCTGAACTTGACTTGGATTGGGACTTGTGGACACTGGTTGGGAGTTACTACTTTAGACAAGGGGTTGTAGGAATGGAAGAGTTTTATGGGATTCTCAATTCGAACTGGAGCTAGGTTAGGAATGCAAGTTTCTTACAAAGGATCTCTGCTACTCAACTTCCTTTCAGAGGTATAGTAACAACAAAAAATATAATAATCTTTCATATATTTTATGATGCCATATTTGTCTTTATGAGTGATAATTGTACCCAAAAGTGATTGGTGGGTTGTGCCACCAAGCGGACTTCACCGGTAAGATAAGGGGTTTTAATTCTTGATTCGTCATTTTGGAAGGACTTTACCTAACCGTCATTCTCTACCCGAGAGCTTTGTCTGTTAGGAGATACCTGGTCAAAGACAAAAAATGAGTGACAATTATATATATATATATATATATATATATATATATATATATATATATATATATATATATAACTTTATTATTTAATTACAATTGATCTCATTATTTTTGACATATTTACGTTTTCACCCTAGCAACTTACAAAAATATGAGATGATGTGATAATAATAATAGAATATGTGTATTAAGTTTTTTTTTTAATAATGATTGATCCATTAATGTGGAGGTAAGATTAACAATAATGTTATTTTTACACTCCAATATCTAAGCTCATCCCTTGCACTTATTTCAATTATAAAAAAATAAAAATAGTCTCACTACTCTTATTTTTCTGTTTTTGTTTAAAAAAAATAGTAAATGTAAGAAGAATGTAGAGAATCAGATATAAAAATAACTTTATTGTTAGACAAATTAAAGTAATGCTTACACAAGGATATATTAAAGTATTTAATGTAATTTTTATATTATGAACAAATATCACTACTATGTAATTGTATTCCTCTTGACATGCAGGGTCATCCGTATCTGAAGTTGAACCATATAAATTTATTTTTCATCCTTTGACGGGTCTATGCATCTCAAGAAAGTCATTGGTTGACTCGTTGAGATTAGGACCCTGCTCTCTAATTCTGATGGCTGGATATACACACCCCACAACATACTATCAATAGAGGGTACAGATTTCTGTTTACAAGCAGACGGATCGAGAAGGAAAATCAGCAAAACTTGGCACAACATGCTCAAGTCTCAACTCAAGTTGGGAAATGATATCTGATTCAAAGATGCATCTCTCTTCTAAGATCAATAGTGGTTCTAGTGTTTGTCTAGATGTAGATGCCAACAACATCATTGTGACTAAAACTTGCATATGCCTGAGCATAGATAATACATGTGACCCTGCAAGCCAATGGTTCAAACTTGTTAACAGCACAAGGTGATAAACCTCAACGAATGTCTATAGACTCGATGTTAAATTTCTAGATAGCGACATTTTGCAAAACCATTGAGCTAAAAATAAGCTAGTATGACGATAAAATAATATTTTGCAATTTTGTCTATATTCATGTTGTCTTTAATTGTCATTGTACATAATAAAAAATATCATGCACTGCCATGTGTGATGTGGCATACCTAAAAGGGAAAAGGGGGCGTGTTTGTCACTAATGGCGCGCAGTCTTTATTACAGGGTGCCAGATGACAAAGGTTATTTTGACAATATTTAAAAACGTAAGGACTTGTTTCAAAAGAAATTATGAGGTCTGAATTAAAAATGAATGAACTGCAGGCAATTTAGTAAAATTCTAACTCATTAAAAGAGATTAAATATTAAAAAAAATAAGTAATGCATTTAATTATATAAATCTCATTAAAATACTTATTTGTTATTATTATTTTAATTTATTATTTTCTATACATAAGTATCAATATTGTTTCAAATAAACTTATATATAATTTTTCCGTGCATCGAACGGGTAAAATATCCAGTGTTACTTAATCTCCCAGAACTTCAAATATATGATCATTTTATTGCCTCATCATGCAAAATGCATTATAATTGTAACACCCCGATTTTTCTGCTTTCTAAGATTGGTATAAATATAAATAAACTTTTATATTTTTATCTGAAACTTAGAAAATGATTTTTTGAAATCCAAAGTCATATTCATATTATACTTATTTTTATAAGTATACGGTTAAATTTTTTGTTGAAAATTCAAACGGAACCCGGTCTGCGTTTTCACTGACAGTAAGATTTTACTAATCAGAAAACCTAATTTTGACTCGTGAACGAAATGAATAGATTTTATATCTCATTTCCAACGACATAGACTATTTTGAAAATTTTCAAAATAAATAGGTTATTATACTTGATTCGGGCGTAAAAACCTAAATCGGGCAATCGACGGAATCGAGAACGGACATATAGAGACAAAACCCGACATCGGATGCTGAGGTATCTTGCCACCTAGGGTGGTGAGTCATATGGATGACTCAACCCATGTCATGATTGCGTTAAAAAAAATCTAGATATTTTTTTATAATAGTGTAAAGACCATTTTGCCCTTGGACCATTTTACCCTTGAACTTTCATTGAAATGACAAGTTTACCCCACAATTTGTGGACACAAATCAGCCACCTCTCCTTCAATCTCAACCACATAAATTTCATGATTACCTTAGGCAAAATTACCAAAATGTCCTTAAGTCATATTTATATCACAAAAATGCCATGTTGTAAGATTACTCTTTTGCCCTTAAGTTTTTATGATTTGGACCCAAATATCCCCAATTCCCACGGCCCAAACACCCTTGGAGAGCCCATCTTCTTGCTATAAAAGCCTTGCTTCATCATCTTCATCAACTTTCTCCATTTTTCCATTAAAAAGCTTAAGTTACATAACCTTGTTTTGTGAAGAAAGTGTGTGATTCCTTGCCCATTTCTAATTTCCAAGAGGTATACCATACTCCTCTCACTAAATCATCATAATGTTCTTCATTTAGTTTTATGTTTTAAATACTTGATCATCTTTTTTAATTCCTAGATCTAGAACTTTGAAAATTCATAGTAAATCATAGAAAAGTCCAATGAGCATGAAACCAATTTCTTATGATCTTAGTATCCTCTCTATATTCAAGATCCAAGAGTAGGCATCCAAAAAAAATTTCCTTCCCATTTAACCCTATGAGGCCGAACCTATGTCAATAGGAAGGTTATGGATTTTGCTTCAATTTTTGCGACGTAACACTTGATTTAGTCTTTACAATACTCGTAATTGTTGAATCTAGGAGAATGAAATCAAACCAAATTTTTAACTTTGTTTTTCAAGCTTGGCCGAATTTATGTATCATAAAAGAAAATATGTTTTGATTCAACTTTTCAAGTATGCACTTGTTTTGATTTAGTGAATATCTTTTATAGTTAAATCCAAGAGTTTGATGATTTTGAAAATCCCAAGCCTAATTTAATAAGTGAGGCCGAAACTATAGGTTTAATGTAAAATAAGTTTTGTTTCAATTTTTGGTCATGTCATACTTGAAATCATCTCTTTAATACCTAGTGTTATCGAATCCAAAAGATTGGAAAATCAAATCAATGACTTGGCCAATTTTTATGTCAAGGCCGAAACCTAACTCATGTGAGTTAGATGGATTTTCTTCAAGTTCTTGACTTATGAATTTCTATTCCAAGATATTAGAAACCAAATCAAACTCTAGCCTATTTTAGCCATGAAGGCCGAAACCCTAACTATTTGAGTTAGAGGAGTTTTTGATCAATCTTTGTTAACTGACAATTTATTATGTATCTCTTATACTTAAGGATCATTGATCCAAGAGTTTGTTAAACTTTGAGATCTCTAGCTAATTTAGCGAGTCATGGCGGCCAAAACCTTCAAGTAGGAATAGGTGATTTTAATTGTTTGATTGATAATTATTTGTTGTGGTTTGTTGAAGGAGATTGTGTGTGAATCGTGTACGTGTGCTGTCAAGAAACCGGAGTGTCGACGAACTTGTATCGTAAGGAAAGATCTTCGAGAGGTAAGGGGAGTACCTGAGGGATTTTTCCGATAGCTATATGTAAATTGTTTGTGGTATGTATATATTATTTGGTGTATGTATTGTTTTACGTAATTAGATTTCTCTGCTTTTAAATTATTTGATTATCTACATTTAATTGTTGTTATATTTTATTGCATGTCATTAATTATGCTATTTGCTATATTATTGGCATGATTGTGATTGATATTGTTTGTGGATTGAAAAGCCTGACAGTGGTCAGTGCTCAATTAATAACAAGGTTAAAAGCGTTAAAAAGCTTTTTACGGAATAATGAGTTTTAGTTGATGAGAAATAGTAATATAATATTACTTAAGTATTTGGTTTGTTGAAAATTAGAAAAAGTTGAAAATAATATTATTTTAATGATTTAACGGCGTAAGAGTGTTTTATGATTCATAGTGAGAACGTAACCGTGAAAATATTTTAGCACTTCTAATTTATACGTAATAAATTTATAAATATTAGAAAATGTTATTTTATGAAAATAAGTTTCAAAAATAATTTTATCATGGTGTTGGAAAAATTATTTTACTAGAAAAGTCATTTTTGGACTTAAAACATTTTTAAAACGTCAAACGTCGGACAATTCCGACAATATTTTCAGAAGAATTCTTAAAAACGATATTTGATTGGACTAAGGTTCAAAATATTGATTTTCGAAAGAAAAGGGGTTTTAAGTGATTTTGATGATTTTAGAAAATAAATTTCCAACGTAAAAGGATTTTCTGTAAAATATATTTATACAACGGGTTATTTCTGACAACTTGGATAAGTTGAGGAAGTTTTGTTTTTGGATTTGTATTTTAAAGAGAGAAAATGCTTTTTAAATTGATAGACGAACCTAACTACCGAGATATCGGGGTCTAGTGTTCTATG
The DNA here is from genome assembly GCA_030762895.1 of Sophora flavescens. Classification (NCBI taxonomy): domain Eukaryota; kingdom Viridiplantae; phylum Streptophyta; class Magnoliopsida; order Fabales; family Fabaceae; genus Sophora; species Sophora flavescens. The sequence goes on along the minus strand of CM061069.1, from coordinate 146,948,411 downwards.
GTATGGGCCAGGGGTCCAAAAGGGTGAAGTTATGGACTACATGTCCTATAAAATCTATATTGATTTTTGTGCACCAAAATCTACGAATCTAAATCTAGTTCATCGGTCAAGATTTCTGATTCGCACATTTTTTACTTGGAGTCTGTTTGATTGGAAAGTTTTTAAACTTAAATGTTTTACATTCATTTTGCATTTTATTTTGGCAAATGTGCCTAAAGGTTTTATGCATGGTACCTTGGTAGGTATCCATGTTATGGGATACTTTTCACCTTTGGGTGAAATGAATGGGGGTCTAGGAAAGGCCGGACTAATTACGACTATTTCGGGAGCTCGAATAATACTCATTTTATAGGCCGAGTTAATTACGACAATCGTTGGATGTTCTTGTGAACTACTTACGATGATGGTTGGAGCTCGTATCCTACCGTCTCATTGGCTAGCTAAGCACATGATACCTTTCCTGTTAAGGTCTCATGTTAAAACCATGTCGGGCACGTCTGCCGTAAATGCAAATGTAAAACATTTAGTTCTCGATGTTTTCTTTGTGTTCGTCTCATTCGTTGTCGAAGCTCAAAGGCTAGTGACTATTCATAAATTTCATCATTTTGAAATTATCAACATCAACACGGGACACGCAGTCCGAGTGCTCAATCACAACACCTTAGACCGATGCACCGGTCCTAGGCTTGTGGTCGTAGAAAACAACATTCACCTTTAACAACGTTCATTACAACGTGGTTAGGACACACGGTCCACAACAACGTGTTTGGGACACATAGTCCACAACAACGTGATTAGGACACACAGTCCACAACAACGTGGCACGGATCAAGGATCAACGTGCATATTACAGAATACTAGAAGCGACGTCTCGTTCAATGAAAATCAAATCCAAAACAAAACCTCGGTCACTTATCCAAGTAACCGGAACGTTTCCAAATCATTTAGGAGAAAATCCTTTTCCTTTGCAAAATCTTTTCTAAAACATTTAGGAAATTCATTTGTATTTGAAATTTCTTGATGGAATAAAGTCAAATATTTTCAAAGGGTTTTTCCTTCATAAAACACATAGTTCGAAAAAGGTTTTCTCTCGTACCAACTTTGGATCATAAAAAGGTAGTTTCTATCGTATTAAAAACACTTCAACGTTTCTTTTCAAAATAAGAATCTCATTTTCTTGAAGTAAGCGTTTTAAACAAGGAACTTTTATAAATGAAACCAATACTTTCAAAGTTCTCTTCAAGGCTTATTAAGGTTTTTAATCCTTTATAATCATTGTGCACAGACTCAAGTCCGGCTTCTCAAACTTCAATCAACAGTAATATATTCTCAACAATAATATCACAGTAAACGACAGTTCATCACATATATATAATTCATAACACTTTAACGCAAGTAATGTTCAACTTCAATTAATAACCACAATAGTTCAAGTAAACAAGTTATTCAAGTATTGGCTCAATATCACAATAATATTCAAATCACTCAAGTAAACACATACACACATGCATATAGTCATTGAATATCCATAGGCAATCCCCTCTTACCTTCCGTGAAGGTAAGGAGATTAGATGCTTGGAGAGGTAAACCACGAACGTCCTTGTTTCCTCCGTGATGAAAGTCTAAGGTCATGAACACAAAATCACAAGTTAAAATAAAACAAGAACACTAAACCACAAGGTATAGGTTCGGCCAAGACTAGTTCTTAGGGTTAGATATTCCCGAAAATTATACAACTCATGGATTTATGATCCTTAAGTGTTAGGAGTTCATAAACAATGATCTTTTAACAAAGTTGAATTAAAAATCCCACTAAGTACTTGACTTAGGGTTTCGGCCAAGCATAGATAAATAGGCTAGAAATCTCTAAACTTTCCAATCTCTTTAGGTTAGCATCCATACATAGTACGGAGCTTGAAACCATGATCATTTCAGAAAATGGAAAAATCAAATGTCTCTGACCATGAACTCTTAGGTTCGGCCTTAACAAGTTTATGAGGTTAGAGATCTTTAAATCACCCAATCTTTTGGACATAGCATCCTTTAACATAAAGGAGCTTTAATCCATAATCATCTTGGAAAACAAAATAAAATAACACATCCTAGGTCAAATGTTACATTCGGCCATCATAGGAAAATAAAGCAAGAAAATATTTTAAACTTTCTAATCACTTTAGACATAGCATCCTTTATTATAAGGAGCTTTAATCTATGATCATTTTGGAAGAAAACAAAACTTAATATTTTTGCCAAAAACCTTTAAAGTTCGGCCTTGATACAAAATAAAGGTTAGAAATTTTCAAACTTTCAAATCCCTTGGATTTAGCATCCTTATACATCAAGAAGCCTTAATCCAAGATCACTTTGGAGAAACATCAACTAAGCATCAATGTCTTAAACTACTTAAAGTTTAGGCCTTTACATGAAAATGTGTAAAATATCGAAACTTTTCCAATCACTTAAACCTAACATCCTTTAGTACAAAGGAGCCCTTGGTCATGATCATCTTGGAATAGAACTCAAATACAAGTCCATACAAGCAAAGTTAAACAAAACCCACCAAAACCAAAAAGCATGGTTGCAGCCTCATCAAGAAAATAGGGTTAGAAATTTTTTTTTTACACAAACTTTTAGTATGTTGTAGTAGGAGTAAAAATAAGAACATAGAAATTGGTTTCAACTCAAATGGAGTTTTCTACCATTTTTAAGAGATTTTACAAGTTAAAAGCGCATAAATGACATATGAAGAAAACTTTGAAATAAAAGATGAAACTTTGAAAAAGAACTACATAGAAGTATTAACCTTAACAAGATGAACAACTTTTATGAAGAACTTTAAGAGAAAATCTTGATAAAAATGTAAACTTTGTAAGAGAGAAAAAGAAGAAAAGAAATGTAGTGAAGTGTAAAGGTGAGAAAATGGAGGAAAATGATGAAGTGTGGAAATGAAGAGTATTTATAGAGAGTGAGAGAGTGTGGCACGGTTTTGGAGAGAATGAAGGGAAAGAAAAGTTGGTTTTCTTGTAGGGGAAGAAAGAAGGTAAGGTGTGGTACGGTGGAGGTATGGTGTGGAGGTAAGGTTGGAGAGAGAAAGATGAAAAGTGAGATTTTTTTTTGAAAAAAGTCAAGATTCACTTTTGAGATGTGTCATAGCCTTCACATCAAGTCACTTCATGTCACTTCATCCTCTTGATGCTCTGCCCCATTGCGTATCAGATGACTTCCCCGATCATATTTCCCGACGATTTCGACCGGGAAATCCCTGAGATTTGGCCCTGAACAAGATTTTTCGAAAAACTCCAAACCCACACAAAACATCATAAAAATACTAACTGTCTCATTCACGAATTAAAATTTGGTCTCTTGCTCAGTAAACTTGTACTGGCAGTGAGAACGCAGACCGGCATCCGTCGGAATTTTCAACCGAAATTTTTACCGTAACTTCATATGATATAGCAACACAAGAAAATGATTTTAGTTTAATTAAAATCATCCTCTAGGTTTAATCTAAAATAAACATATTTAAATATGTATTTATCACACACATGACAAAGATACGAAAAAAACAGGGTGTTACACTTTCTATGATAACTTATGAAGGGCCTAACAACCAATGTTTTGAGTGCAAAAATTAACCTAATCCAAACACACATTACACTTTTTATATTTTACAAAGAGGATCAATTTAGGGATCACTCATTTGCATAAAAGCTTTTTGCAGGGGAGCATCTGCGGCATCGTTCTTATGGGTTGACCAATGGTCCATCTTTGACTGAGTTACGCAACATTAAATGGTATAAGGAAAGATATACTGCTCAATATCCATCTATTTATCTATATATATATATATATATATATATATATATATATATATATATATATATATTAAATACATTTGAGAATAATCTCAAGATGGCAACCTCCAAATGTCACCCATTGGAGTTTTCACTCATGCCAAATCTTCACATCTATATCTATATAATATACATTTGAGGATAATCTCAAGATGACAACCTCCAAATGTCACTCATTAGAGCCTTCACTCATGCCAAATCTTCACATGTGGCAACACCACAAGCCTTCCCTCACTTTTTTGCTTATGTGTCTCGCTGTGGTTGATTTGGGGACTAATTATATTAATGGTAATATTGATGAATGAATATTAAAATACATAATTCTTCCCTACATTAATGAATTTTTTATGGTCAATCAATTTGAAATCTTTGCATTCGATACCGATTTGTTATACAAATGGTAATTAATTGCACAACAATATATTAAACCCTCTCTTTTTCCCTTCTCCTTACTTTTCACATCCCCTACCCTACTCCACTGAAGACCACGGTCTCTCTCGACCTCTCTGCATCTCTCTCACACCTCTCTCTCCACCGGAGGCCACCACCTACCATCAACCGTAGGATAACGTAAGGCTCCATTCTCTTCTTCATTTCCAACCTCTGTTCATTCTCTTATTTTTTTTTCCTCTCCGACTCTTTGAATACCATCTCTGGGGTCCTTGCTCATTCAATAATCTCTTCAAAGATTATCTCTGCTTCAATTTTTTATCACAGCAAGGTTCTGAAAATTTGAACCTCTAATTCTCGCTTTTATTTTTTATTTTTCTAGAGTATCGTCCCAAATCTTCAAAAGGTAATGGTCTCTTCTCTTCTCATTATTATGGAGAATTCAAAGAAGATGATAAATACAACGATTATAAAAACTTATGAATCAACACGACAGTAATTCAAATTTCAAAGGTAAGCAATACATTGACTACAAAATATTACTACCAAATTAAAGGGCCTTCTATTATTCTCGGCTCTAATTCACTACATTAGAGAGAGTCTAATCAATCATTCCATGAGATACTAGCTTCAATCATTGGGAGGCATGACACTCAATTTTAAGACGAAATTCAATATTGGTCTTCTTTTAAGCTTGCTTTTCATGCACAGAGTATGGAAAATTCAAAACAGAATAGAGATGCTAAAATAGTCTTCTTGTATTAATTCTTCTCATTTTTTCTGTCTTAGTGAAGCAAAGGCTGCATCACTCCACCGTTATAGTAAAAGCTGTCGAGGCTTCTCGGCTTGATTACACCAGACCAAGCTAATGATTGATTCTGGTAATTTCTTTCTTTGATACTCTCTCTCTTATTTTATTTTATTTTTTTCACTTGGATTACAATAACTTAACTGTGGCTTCCAGGAGTTTGTCCGGAATAAAAAAAGCTTCACTCACTGATTATAGTTTAGGTCTTGTATTAGATTATATATCTAGCTTATTTTTTTGTTTGTTAGATCCTATTTGCTTGGTTAGTTTGTTAGTCTGTTAGATCCATCTAATTAGGTCTTTCTGTTGCTTGTATTCTGTGCTATAAATACATAGCTTCTGTAAACTCCAAACACATCAATAATATACAATTCATTTCATACAGAATTTCTACATTGTAATATCTTGTGCCTGAGAAATTCAAGGGAGAGCGTGTCACTGGTGATAATTTTACATTAGCCAATTGCAACAAGGAAGAACACATTTTGGAATTCAAAATCTAAATTATACATGTTTCTTAGAGTGATGATCAAATCTGTAAAAGTAAATACAGTATGAACTTCGATCATACCCATGGTACACTAGAGAAATTTACATATTATCATCTATTAAAGCTTAGTAATTGAATACAGGTTTTGAATTCTAGATAAAATTTCAGGTTTATACATTTAAAACTCATTTGATCCTCCGACTCATTTCTCTATCAATTCCATCTATAGAGGTTTTTATGTTAACATACAAATAATATGGTCATCTAATGTAATTTACTTCAAAAGAAAAAAGGATGACAATAATCAATGTAATAATAACAAATATTTAATGCAAATAATTGTCGGTCATCTTTCAATCAATACAAATTTTCAAAATCTATTTACATTAGTGTACGAATATGGAATTGGTTTTGAACCAAGCAATTTCTCCTACAAGCAGCAAAGTTATTGTCATGTAAGGAAAAAAATTGATATAAATAAGGAGAAAACTTGAGCATATTGCCATATAAGAAACTATAAAGCAATGTAAATCAATGTAAAAAAGGAAACAACTTGCACCTTATTGGCATTTAAGAAAACATTTGAACCGAAAAAGTATAAGAAAACATATAATTTAAATCATTCCAGTAGGTGTCCACCTACAAACATTCCATTGTTAGTTCGAATGTTCATGACCTATTCAAATTTGCATTCTAAATCAAGAATAATATCAACATTAAGATTTTTTGACCACCTTCAAACATTGCATTATTAGTTTAACCGCCTATATCAACATACAAATCAACGTTAAACGTGCCACAATCAAGATTAAAAACTATATTTGAGACACCTCGACGTCCCATTAAAAAAAACCCAAAATTTTTAAAACCTAATCACGTTGTTAACGTTAAGCGGATATATTAAAACGGTGGAAAATTAAAACTTAAATATAAAACTTCATATACATACATACATAAAATATGTACATCACTTGCATCCATATATACATAACCTCCTGTCACTATACTATCAAGGGAATCCTATCAGTAGGATACCAATATACAAAAACTATAACATCATAACAAAATACATCAAAAGGTTAAAGAAAGATGCCTCACCGATTCTCTCCACACCCAGAAAGATGCCACTCATATTTGTTTTCAACGCTTTCATGGATTTGGGAAATGCTATCAACCCAGACATTGTTATGATCAAGGCGCGACGGTAAAGACTTACAAAAGTACATTTTGGTTTACCGGAACCTCTTATATAAAATGTTATAAGTAAATTTAACCTATATTACCTAATCTGTCAAAATGATTGCTAGCATTTTCGGTCAATATATTATAAATATTTTATTTTTTATTTGGTACTCAATAATGTATTTATGTCATGAAAGGGTTCTCAAAAGTAATGATCTTGGACAAAGAGTTTTAAGTCAAATAAGTTGATCTCCAAAGATTTCTATTGAAGAAGACTTGCTCAATGCAAATCAGAGAAAGACACTGGAAGATGTTACCGAGGCATGTGATTTTAATAACTTTGTCTCCATTTATTTCTCAATTATTTTGATCTTATGAAATTTGAAATTTATTATCATAGAAAAAGGAGACAATAAACAAACAAAAAAAAGTGGAGGTGTAACTAATGGCCATCGATATGATTTACATTTGACATATAATGACACTATTTTTTTTTTTGGTATACACATATAATGACACTATTAATTTGTAACAATGTTGTATCTTGACCAATATCTTTGTGATTATTAAAACAAAACTTAATTTCATTAAGAAAGGATATACGTAAGGGCTTTTACAGCAAAGTAACATCTAGTAATGTTGTTTGGGCTGAAATGTGGGGTTTATTGTCTGGCTTGAATTTGGCTTGCGATATGGGGCTTCAAAGGCTAATAGTTGAAACTGACTCTAGCACTGTGGTAGAGTCTTTCAGAAGGGATTTTCTCCAAACCCTGCCCTAAACTTTCTGCTGAAAGACATCCTTCAGCTTGTTCGAAGAAGGGACTGGGTCATAGAAGTTAGGCACATCCTTAGATCAACCAATTTATGCGTTGACTTATTAGCTAGTAAAGGCCATTCAAGTTCTTTTTCTTTGAGCATTGTAAATGAACCTTGGCCTATGTTAAGTACCTTACTGTACAATGATGTAAGAGGTCCTCAATCCTCTGTTGTTGATTAATATATTCATTCCATTTCCATAAAAAAACGGATATATGTAACATTATATTGTAACATCAAGAATATATGTCACCATACTATTAATTTCTTTTTGAAAATGAAAGCAAATTTTAAATTATTAACACATATATCATAATTAGCACTAAGTTATAGTTTTTTATAACTTTATCTCCATAATGACGCAAAATAATTTTGTTATTACTATTTTTTTATCTATTATGTATGCTACAAATGTTTGTGTTTTATATATATATATATATATATATATATATATATATATATATATATATATATATATATATATATATATATATATATATATATATATAGACACACACACACATAATTTATCTATCTTTTATCTATAAACAATACAATTCCATCCCCTATGTAATGTAGTTTTGCCATGTGTCATCTTCCCTGTACATGAAATATTATCATGTGTCATGTGCCAAGTGTCAACACTACAATTTTCAGATTTTTTATTATATTTATAAACTTAACAAATAACAAAAAATAACACAACAAAAAAAATGCCACATTTTGGTCAAAAAAAAAAAATGCCACATTACGATATTTAAATTAAAATATTAAAATATTGTTATCAACATTAGGTAAATTGCTATCAACATTGCGCAAATTTTGTTTAAATCTAGTTAAATGTGGAGATTAGTTAAATTTAAAATTAAAATCCAAATATTAGTTTTAAATTTAAATTTAACTAACCTTATCTGAACTAAAGATGTACAAAAGCATCACTATAAAGTAAAGCATCCCAACTAGGTTGGCACCCCAAACTTTATCTATTATTTGCAGCACACCTTATTTTATTAAAAAAAAGAAAAAAATAACAAATACAAAAACATGGGGGATCAAACCAAAACCCATGTAAAAAAACCAAGCTATTTAAATCTATAAAGGGTAAAATCATCCCTTATAAAATCAGGGGAAGTGACCAACTCAAACAAGTTTATTGACAGAAGCAATTGCCTTTCCTAAAAAAGAGAGAAACAATGAAATTCATTTTCCTAGTGAGAATTGTAACACCCCCTTGGTGCTACATAATGAAACTAAAAGACTGAAAATAATTACGCTGGTTGCTTTCGGAAAAATATAATTTTCTCTATTTCTTAACTTCCTTGAAAATTAGTGATAATTTTTTTCTTTTTCTTTTCCTCAAACGATACAAGCCAAACCGTTATAATTAACAAACAACCGAATACATATATATATGCATCAAAAAGGTTTTACATATGGCCTTTTATATTACAATCATTTATTTAAGCCATAGCATAAGGAAAACACACATAAACTAAACATATATGGTAGCGGTACTACTTTCCAAAATTAAACCCAAATCAGAATCCTACATATATAGTGACACTTAAGAATACCCATTGGGAAATCCTCCCGAGACTCCCCACCCGCAGAAGTACCCAGGTTAGTCCTCCACACGCTTCCGTCATCAGCCTCATCAATGTGCAGGGAACGTATCCTTATGTACGATATCAGACTCATTTGGCTCATCTGTACTCGAATATATATATATATATATATATATATATATATATATATATATATATATATATATATATATATATGGAAGCATAGTAGAAACCCAACATGAAAATAAATAAAGCAAGAGTGAGATACCATCATTGAGTTTTCATCATGATAACTACATGCACGACACTCAAACAAACATCATGTATACATATTATAAATATTTCCTACCAATGGGATTCATACCCGATCATCCAATCGTAATTTTTAAAAAATGCATGACACTTCAATATTCATTCCTATGATTCTTGACCTTTATTCTACGGAGATTCCTAACTTCCCTTCTTCGAGCAATGATTAGGCTGCGATACCCTTAACACAATTGTCTCATGAGATCGGCCTCTAAATTTAGGTCTGGCTCCAATTGTTCAGGGAATATCACGATGGAGCACCTAAAATAATATTGGAATAGTTCCCTATTCAGTACATTCGTGCCGGGTAACCGAATTCCACGACCCGAGGTTGCAAGGCCCCAAGTATTCGCTGGATTTTCGAAGCCGTAATGTCCCTAAGACCCAAAGACCATAGAATTTATCTTTGGTCTGTAACTAACCAATTTACCCAATTCACCCTTTGTGAAATTGTAGCTCGATACCCAAGGCATGTCTGCCCAAATATGGCATGTTTGCCAGACTATGCATGTAAAATCCTTTGTTATCGTAATTGTTCTTTGTCATTTGTTTTTCCTCTGTCGAGGCTTAAAGCTCCCAACTACCGGTACCCTTCCTTAGGTATTCCAATTCCTTTCCTTTCCAAGTGCAATTTCCTTTTAGGAACACTAGCCCGACATCTCGGCAATCTAGGTCCTTATCCTTTCCTTTATTTTTCCCCAAAGAATTTTTGTTCAGTGAAACACAAATACCAAAAACAAAAACTCCGAAAACTTATCCAAGTTTGTCGGAAATTTCCGCCGTTCTTAAATTCTTTTCCAACAAAATCCTTTTTCGATGAAATTCGTTTTAAAACGTAACGAAAATCATTTTTCCTTTAAATCCTTTATTTTTGTTTTTGAGAATCTATTAATTCTTTTTAAAATCATTTCTAACCCATATATTTATTTTTCTCATGTAAAAAGATCGTTTTTCCTCATACAGCCGTTAGGTAAGTAAAAACCCTTATTTCTTAAAAAAATATTTATTATCAATCTTAAAACACTTTTTAAAATACATTTTTTTAAATTTAAGATTTTATTTCCATTTTTCCCGACGTTTTCGAAACAAGTGCGAAACTGAAATTTTTTCATGGTTACGTACGCGCGGTTGCTCATTAACTTATTCTTTTATTAAAACTCATTAAAATATTATTATTTTTAAATTAAGGTTTAGGATTTAGGGTTATCTTCAAGTTAAGAAGGTGAAAAAAATTTAACAGCCCATACATTTCCATATATTTATCTAGCCACTTTGTATCCCCAGGAATGTTCTTGTGCCTTTGCCATAGCCACTACCCTTTTATGGAAGCTTCGCACAACAGTAAAACATTCGAAAAGAAAAAACAATTGAGCCTTTGGTTTTCATTACTCAAGCAGCCTATCCTATTTGATGGTAAATGTGAAAGAATATTATACATCAAGTGAAAGGAACATGAAAATTTACATAAGCGAAAGAGTAATCGAGATAGAGTAGCAACAAAAATGATAATGGCAGCTAATCAAGCATATGAATAATATTTGGTTCCTGAGTTATCTGATAAGCCTCTGGCTTATCTAGTTTTATAACTAGATAGACTGTGGTTTTTGTGAAAATTATTCGAGTTCAATCTCGTTTTCGCCCAAATTTGGCTTTGTTTTGTTCCTAAGTAGACTTTGACTCGTTCTAGGCATTTTTAGTAGTTTTTAGTCTATTTTGAATAGAATTACGCCTTTTGTTTCTGTTTTATTGTTTCAGGTTAGAAGTGAAGCTCCGAGAGTCAAGGAAAGTCAAGAAACAGTGGAAATTGTCATTCTGGAGATACTCGCCCCGCGAGTGGATGCTCGCCCCGCGAGCCTGAAGATCAGCAAAGCAGCAACAGTCATCAATTTTGTCTCGCCTCGCGAGTCACATGCTCGCCTCGCTAACCTGAAGGCCTGACTGTACCAGAGAAGTCATCCTTTCGGGATCGCCTTGCTAATCACAGTTCGCTTCGCGAGCATTCAAACTCAGGATGGAGCCAAAACTGAAATTCGCCCCGCGAGAGGATGCTCGCCTCGCGAGAGTCCAAGTTGAATGCGAGCCAATTTTAATGTTCGCCTCGCGAGAGGCTGTTCACCTCGCGAGCGAGCGTAGAATCAGAACTCTATATATTGTTGTTTCAGATCAGAAGAAGAGGATCCGAATCCTAGTTTTAGCCACTGTTTTAGATCAGTTTTGTTACGAGTTCTTGTTACTCTGGAGCTGCGTCTCCCTTTTCTTTTTCTTAGTTTACTATGGTGATTATGTCGGATTGTTTGTGTGTCGTCACGGGCATGAGGAACTAATCCCCTCGTCTAGGGAATCAATGAAGCCACCCATGGCGGTATAGTGTTCATGTGATGTATGTTTTTCTCCTCTTTTCTCAATTGATGTTTTCCAATTCTGATTTGATTGTGTTGATCATATGCATGCGTGATTGACTTGTTAACGTTGATGAGGCTTAGTCAGCGATTCGCGTTTAGAACTTGAATTGGGATCACTAATTGAATATTGCACGAGAGTGAGTAGGAGATTAGTGCAACCTATAGGGAACAAGAATTAATAGAGTTTGATGATTAGGGTTATGAGACCTAGTAAGTAATTAATCCAATCATCGAATACGTCCTATTGAGCACGACAGTGGATATAGGAGAATTTGGGGGTCCCGGTTGACATTGTAATTGAACTTAGGGAGGAATTCATCATCACTTGGGTACTATGCATGATTGGGTAGGTGGATTTGAGACCCTAGATATTTTAATTTCAGATTTTAATACCTTAGCTTTATTTGATTTGTTATTTGAATTGCGATCTTGATCTCTCTCTCTCACAACCACTTTCCTCGCTTGACCAAACGTATCAGATTTCCCGCAATTTAGACAAATTGGTAGCCCAATCCTTGTGTTCGACCTCGGTAAATTCTTACCGTGTTATTTTATTACTTACGACGACCCGGTACACTTGCCGGTGACTCATCAAGTTTTTGGCGCCGTTGCCGGGGATTGGCACAACCAATTTTCCTAATTTTTAGGGAATTTGATTAATTGGTTAAGTTGATTTTATTTTTATTTTTATTTTTATTTTTATTTTTCTATTATTTATTTATTATTTCTCTCTACTTCTTTGATTCCACTTGGTCTTGCCGTGTTTTTGTATGCGAGGTACCCTTTCACAAGAGGACCTGCTATTTGATTCAGAGATCACCAAGACCGAGAAGCGCTCAAGGAAGGAAGTCAGAGAAAGAAAAAGGCTTGAAGCGAGTAATCTTGAGAGGATGTCCGCAGAAAATCCTCCTCCTCCTCCTCCTCCTCCTCGTTACAAGCCTCTCTTCGAGTACAGTCTACCCAACTTGGGTGATTGTGATTCATCCATCGTGAGAGCAACCTCAATACAGACTCCTTCAGAGTGGAAGGATGTGTCACAACCTATATCCGTGAGAATCAGTTTGATGGGAGTGGCAGACAAGACCCTCACAGGCACATCACCCACTTCCTTGAAGCTTGTGACTTGCAGAGGACAAGAGGTGTTTCTCAGGATGAGTTTCGCTTGCGGCTATTCCCTCTCTCTCTTAGGGATGTCTCTCGCGATTGGTTTGACAACTTGGATAGGAACAGTATCAGAACTTGGGAGCAAATGGCACAAAAGTTCCTAACTAAGTGTTTTCCTCCTCAGAAAGCGGCACAAGCAAGAGTAGCTATTACATCTTTCAGACAGACAGAGGATGAAACTTTTAATGAATCTTGGGAGAGGTACAATGTGCTTTTGAGAAAATATCCTTCAGCTTTCTTTGACCCGGTCTCCAAGGTTCAACATTTCTTTAACGGGTTAAGGGGACGCTATCAGATGAACTGTGATGCCGCAGCTGGCAGCTCTTTTTCCTATTTATCAGCTGAGGATGGATGGGCATTACTGGAGAAGATGTCATATAATGATTACAACCGTGGTAGGGAAACCTCAAGTGGAATCAGTTCTGCGACAATGGAAGCCATTCTAGAGCAAAACAGACTATTGAAGATGCAGAATGAGGCTTTGTTTGGGAACAAGAAGGTTAATGCGATACACGAGGGAATGCCTCCGGGTTGTGATAATTGTAATGGAAATCATGACATTCAGAGCTGTCCGTTCAATTTCTCTCGAGAACATGTGGACTCATGCCACAATTTCTATGATAGGGTGCCCCAGAACAACTATCAGAGGAACAGTCAGAATCAGAATAGGGGCTATATGAGGAGAGACCATCCGGGTTTCGCTTGGAGTAATGCTAGTGGTGGTCTAGCCGGGCAACAACAGAATTGGCAACAACAACCTCAACAGGGTCTGAGGCCGAACATTGGAATTCAGCAGCACAATACTCAGCAGGCTCTTCCGGGGCCGAATCAGTTGCAAATAACAGATGGTGTAAGGCAACCTTAGGAGTTGGGTTTTGAGAAGATGAATGCGGAAATGGAAAAGATGTCAATCAATACAAGCGCATCCATTGATAAGTTGGCAACTCACACGGGGTCAGCAATTCAGAATCTAGAGATGCAGATAGCTCAGCTCGCAAAGCAACTAAATGAGCGTCCCCCAGGCACTTTCCCAGGTGATACCGAGAACAACCCTAAGAACCATTGCAATGCCATAACAATCAGGAGCGGTAAAGTGTTGGGATCTAACAGGGGTGCAACTAGTTCTCAGGAAGACAAGGCCCCGGAACAACTACATGTTGAGGAAGATCAACATAAGAAAGAGGAGTTGGCAAGTGACAAGGCACCGGAGCAAGGGGGAAGGCTGAAACTTGTGTATGAAGAGTTCCGAAAGAAGAAGTGGGTTGAACCCCAAGACCTCCTGCCCTACATGAAGGTACCGTATCCTGAAAGATTGAAGAAGCCTCAACAGGATAAGCAGTTCAACAAATTCCTTGATGTCTTCCGCAAACTTCAAATTAACATTCCATTTGCGGAAGCCTTGGAACAAATGTCATCTTATGCCCGGTTTATGAAGGAGCTTCTCTCCAAGAAGCGGAGAATAGTGGATGAGGAAACGGTTGCTTTGACCGAGAAGTGTAGTGCCATTCTTCAAAGAAAACTACCTCCAAAGTTGAAGGATCCCGGTTCTTTTTTGATACCATGCACCATTGGGGGGATGACTCTAGGGAAGGTGTAACGCCCCCTCCTCAGGGCAATACTTACGTAACACATGCGGAATTTAAATTAAAAGAATATTTGCTGGCTGCTTTCGGAAAATTTGTTTTCTCTTAAGTCAGAAAACTGGGGTATAAGATTTTCTTCTATAGGGGTAACTCTGAAATCCATCATACATACATTTAAAATGTAAAGTCACGTTCGTAACAAAGTTACCATGACATACAACATTTCTATAAGTTTCCATTTCGAAAGAAAAAGTTTAAACTTCAGATGAATGTATATAACACTACATTCACGGACCCCTTTAGATATACAACCCAACTCATACTCCTAAGCTGGTCATTCTATCAAATATACATTGGAGAGACCCCAATCAGAATACTATCCCAACCTCTAACACTAGGTCTTCAATTGACTTAGATAGACTCCTCTGCAACATCGACACTAGAGTACAAAGGTACTACAACAAAACCCGAAGATACCTGATATAATTGTAAGGGTGAGATACCATCATAAGATATATCCCACAACAACCATATACATGATACATACATCACAGAATCATATAAGCAGTTAAATCATGCATATACACAATATAACAGTGTTATATCATAGGGTCTCAAGCCCGCACAGTCAATCTTTGAAAATATGCATGACACTTCAATATCAGGCTCTAACTTAATCTCATGAGATCTCAACACCGTTTTCACTGGAGAAGAATTAGAGTTGGTCAATCTCTAGCCCATCGGGCAGTTGCCTCCTTACCCTCATGCATTAAGGTCTCAGGACGAGCAACGTCACATGTGCCTCTTCACTCGGTTTACATGGACAGACTCCCAGATACCATCTTTTTTAGCTGATTTATTCATCAATAGCACGTCTGCTTGGGGAAATGCACATGAGAAAATATTTTATTTAAAAGGTTTTCTTTGTGTTCATTCTTTTTCGCTGTCGCAGCTCAAAGCTAACGACTTAATCATCATTTCCCCATCACTTGAAAACTTAGAAGCATAGGACTCATAGTCCGAATGCTCAATCACAATGCCCAAGACTGTGGCCGCAGTCAAGGGTTGTGGTCGTAGAAAACAACCTTCACCTTTACTCATGTTCATCACACGCGGTTAGAATACACAGTCCAACACAACGTGATTAGGACCTAAGTCCATCACAACGAAATCAGAACGAACTGTCCTCAATTTCGAGAATTGGACTCTCAGTCCATAACATCATAGCCAGGACTCATAGTCCCGAATTAACACTGATCCAAGATCACGTGCCATAACATCATAACCAGGACTCGTAGTCCTGAAATAACACTCATAACCAGGACTCGTAGTCCCGAATTAACACTTATCCAAGATCACGTGCACATAACAGAATACTAGAGGCGACGTCTCGCGTACTAGATTCTCTTTCATAAGTACTTATTTTTCGTTCAATGAAAAAGAAATCCAAAACCGAATCCTCGATAACCTATCCAGGTTATCGGAAAGTTTCTAAAATACTTAGGAAAAACCTTTTCTTTGAAAATCTTTTTATAAAGCATCTATGAAATTCTTTTATCTTTGAAATATTTCCCCCAAATGGATATTGCCAAAAAAATCTTGAAAGTTTTCACTTGAAGACACATAGTTCGAAAAGGATTTTTCTCTTGTGTAACAATAGTACACCAAAACCATTTCAACATTTAAAACAAGTACTTTAAGTTTAAAGAGCTTTTGGAAAAGAACATCAATCCCTTCATCTTCAAAGCTTATTAAGGTTTTTAATCCTTATTATGGTTGAGCACAGACGCACGTCTGGCTTAGCAAACTTTCAATCAACAACAGTATATATCATCAGTGCAGTGCTAATATCACAGTTGAAAGCAGTTCATCACATATATGCATTATATCATTTAGAACAAGTACAGTTCAACATCAGATAATAGCACAACAGTTCAAGTACATTAGATAATCAAGTAAGCTCAATCAACATATAAATATCCAGTTAAACACCTACACACATGCATACAGTTATTGAATACCTTTAGGAAATCCCCTCTTACCTTAAGAAGGTAAAAGAATGCGAGAAAATAAACGGTTTCGCGGACGTTCTTCAAGGGTGGTTAGGATGCAAGTCTAGGTTTCAAGACACAAGGTTCAAAGGATTAGAACTCAACCAAGGACTTAGGGTTAGAAGTTTCCAAAAGATATGCAACTTAGGGATTTATGATCCTCAACTGCTACGAGTTTAAAACACGATTACTTAAAACAAAGTTGAACAAAAATCCCACCAAGTTACACCTTGATGGAGATTTGGCCTTGACCAATAAAATAGGCTAGGAACATTTAAAATTTCCAATCTCTTTGGTTGAGCATCCATTAATAGTAAGGAGCTCAAAACCATGATCACCTTGGAAAATGAAAAACGAAACACCCTAGGTCCATAACCTTTAAGATTCGGCCATCCTTGGGTTTTTATGATAAAAATCTTTAAATTCTTCCAATCTCTTAGACCTTTTAGCATCCAATAACTTATGGAGCTCAAGTCTATGATCATCTTGAAAGCAACATAGTATTTTAAATAACAAAGCTCATAAGCACATAAAGTAAGAACAACATAGGCTTATAAATAATTAAGTATAATGACATAAGTAAATGAATCATTAATGACATAAATATAAATGATATAAAGTAAATGACATAATGTAAATGACATAAAGTAAATGGCATAAATATAAATGACATAAAAGTAAATGACATAATGTAAATGACATAAAAGTAAATGACATAATGTAAATGACATAAAGTAAATGACATAAAGTAAATGGCATAAATATAAATGACATAAAAGTAAATGACATAATGTAAATGACATAAATATAAATGGCATGAAAGTAAATGACATAAAAGTAGAGTAAAAATCTTTAAACTTTCCAATCACTTTAGACATAGAATCCTTTAACATAAAGGAGCCTTGGTCCATGATCATTTTGGGAAAACAAATCTTTAAACTTTCCAATCACTTTAGACATAGCATCCTTTAACATAAAGGAGCCTTGGTCCATGATCATTTTGGGAAAACAAATCTTTAAACTTTCCAATCACTTTAGACATAGCATCCTTTAACATGAAGGAGCCTTGGTCCATGATCATTTTGGGAAAAAAAATCTTTAAACTTTCCAATCACTTTAGACATAGCATCCTTTAACAAAAAGGAGACTTGGTCCATGATCATTTTGGGAAAACAAATCTTTAAATACAAACTCATATTTGTAAAAGTTGAAACAAGATCCATCTAAACCATATGCATGGTTCGGCCTCATTAGAAAGTAGAGGTTAGGAAACTTTGTTTTACACAACCTTTTAGTATGTTAAACTACAAGTAAATACAAGACCATAGAAATTGGTTTCAACTCAAAAGGAGTTTTCTACCATTTTTGAGAGATTTTTGAAGATAAAAGCTCATATATGACATAAAGAAGAAACTTTAGAAAAGGATGAAGTTTTTAAAGAAAAGAATACATGAGAGTATTAACCAAAGCAAGAGGAACAATTTTGATGAAGAACACTTAGTGAAAAGAAGAAGAAAAACTAGAGCTTTGGAAGCTTGAAATTAAGAAAAAGATGAAAACTTAAGGGTTTTAATGGAGTAGGCGAAAGGAAAGTGATGAAGTGAAGTGGATGAGTGATATTTATAGAGGAAAGATGGAGGTGCACGGCCTTGAGAGGGAGAAGAAGAAAGAAGATGAGTTTCTTGAAGAGAGGTTTAAGAGTTAATGTGATGTGATGTGATTGGAGAGAGAAAGTTGAAAAGTAAGATTTTGGAATGACATGAGGATTTTCTTCTTTCCTTAGGTGTGTCACAAGCATTTAATGAGACTTCCCATCAAGCTTTTTCTCCTCCTTTAGGGTTCCTTTAACTGCCTAAATACGTAACCGGTTGCACATCCGATCGTATTTTCTGAAGGTTTTGTCCGGATAAAATATTATATTTTATTTCCGGACAACAAAATTCGAAAATTTACCAAACCCACACAAAACATCATAAAAACACTAACTGTCTCGTTCAAGAATCAAAATTTTGTTTCTAGCTCAGTAAACTTGTACTGGCAGAGAAAACGCGGACCGGTTTTCGTCTGAATTTTTGACCGAAAATTTTACTGTGACTTCATATGGTAAAACAACACAAGAAAATGATTTTATTTTAAATAAAATCATCCTCTGGATTTTATCAAAAATAAATACATTAAAGCATGTATTTACTGATAAAGAAGCATACGAAAAACAGGGTGTTACAACTCTACCCCTCTAAAAAGAATTTCGTCCTCGAAATTACGTAACTAGAAACTTAACAGGATCTCTCACCATCCAGATCATACTATCAGAAGAAAGTATCTAAAAGAATTTCATCGATCCAAAAGAATATAGAAACATCTAAAGTATCAAGATCCTTTAGTATATTCAAGGAGGTAAAAATGTATGATCGGTACACATTTACAATCATGAATCTAAAAAGTTTCTCCTTTCACTAGAATTTTCTGGTCAACAATTTTAAAAGAGTTGCAGTTCGATAAGAATTCAAACTGAATCACTTCCACCAAAAGTAAAAGTGATTAGACTAAGTTTCATCGAGAAACTTCTTTTATAAACATACCCACCCGGTGCAACAACAAGGCAATTCATAACTCTAGGAAAAGAAAGATTGGATCCAAAGTCTAAACTGACCACAACAATCAAAAGAGAAGGGAACTTGAATAAATTTCTTAAGGAGACTTTTATTCCCAAAAGTCATAAGAAACATACATTCATTAGAAAGACTAGTAACATAGGAGACCCTAGAGAGTCAAATACTCAAGGGCGTCAAAACGCGATTATACTTAGAATCCTATTACAACTTAGAATTATAGACCACTGCCATAAGACCTTCAAATTGTGAAATTTTTCAACACCACTTCTATTGTAAAAGATCGTCAGATTGTGAAGCTTCAGCGCCATTCATGGTGTAGACTATTCCCTTCGCCGTGGGTCTACCCGTCCCTAAGGTGTTGACAGGCTTTTCAATCCTTGGTGCATTACAATCCCTTGAGAAGTGTCCAAATTTTCCACAATTGAAACACTTCACTCCTTTGCGTGGGCAAACATTAGCCATGTGGTCTGGTTCTCCACACTTGTAACATCTCCTAACTTGATCTCGGTTTTGGTTCTGTTGGCCTCCACTTCCCGATTCAGAATTATCAGAACGATGCTGTCGTTGATTCAGGCCATTCCCTTGTGGCTGGAAGTAAGGTTCCCTCCGATGTTGCTTCCCTTTCTGATTCTGATCTTGATAATGGTCTTTGGAACGAGTGGGTCCTGCAACAGTTTCTCTATTGCCTCTTTCCTTCCTCATTAGTTCCACTTTTCTACACTTCTCTACTAGGGCTTGGAAATTCCGGATTTCCAATGGCATCACAGATTCCTTGATATCGAAGCGAAGACCGTCTTCGAACCTTTCGCATTTCCATTCCTCATCGGGGTTATTCTGGAAAAAGCAAAAATATTTGGCAAGGGACTCAAACCTTGACGACTATTCCCCCACCGTCATGTCCCGCTGTCTCAGCCTCAGGAATTCCTGCTTTTTCTCCGTCCGAGCACTCTGGGGAAAATATTTGTCCAGAAATTTTTTGCGAAATACTCCCCAAGTGATCGCCTGATGCTCAGCTACCAGCAGTTGTCTGGTGCCTTCCCACCAGTTTCCAGCATCTCCAATCAGTTGGAATGTTGCATAAGGCACCTTTGCTCCCTCTGGGGTGTGAACCAGCTCAAAGATCTTCTCTAGCTCTTGAATCCAAAGATCAGCTTTTATTGGATCCACGTCTCCATCAAACTGTGATGGATTCTGACATCGGAAAGCATCCAAATGTCTTCCCTCTGCAGCTTGTTCTGCCCTCTATTGCTCCTATTGGTTCTGGGCAGCAGCATTAGCCGTCTGAAGAGCTATGGCAGTAGCAATGTCAGTCAAAGCTTGGGCAGCGAAGTCCATCCCGCCGTCATAATTCGCATTCATGTTGGCACGACCACCAATAGGACCACCTCTGTGACCACGTCCACGACCACGTCCTCGTCCACGTCCTCGTCCTCGTCCACGTCCACCTTTTGGTGGTGGTTCCATAACTGACATGCCGAACAAATCAGTCAGGCCACAACCAGAAAATGAAACGTGTAAAAGCATATCAACACACATTACTTCTAAGAAGTAATCTGAATAAAAATTAATTCAGAGAAAACACAACGTCAACACAACAGACCTATTTCCCAAGGATCCCGAAAGACTCGACCAGCTCTGATACCACCTTGTAACGCCCCCTCCTCAGGGCATTACTTACGTAACACATGCGGAATTTAAATTAAAAGAATATTTGCTAGTTGCTTTCGGAAAATTTGTTTTCTCTTAAGTCAGAAAACTGGGGTATAAGATTTTCTTCTATAGGGGTAACTCTGAAATCCATCATACATACATTTAAAACGTAAAATCACGTTCGTAACAAAGTTACCATGACATACAACATTTCTATAAGTTTCCATTTCGAAAGAAAAAGTTTAAACTTCAGATGAATGTATATAACACTACATTCACGGACCCCTTTAGATATACAACCCAACTCATACTCCTAAGCTGGTCATTCTATCAAATATTCATTGGAGAGACCCCAATCAGAATACTATCCCAACCTCTAACACTAGGTCTTCAGTTGACTTACATAGACTCCTCTGCAACATCGACACTAGAGTACCAAGGTACTACAGCAAAACCCGAAGATACCTGATATAATTGTAAGAGTGAGATACCATCATAAGATATATCCCACAACAACCATATACATGATACATACATCACAGAATCATATAAGAAGTTAAATCATGCATATACACAATATAACAGTGTTATATCATAGGGTCTCAAGCCCGCACAGTCAATCTTTGAAAATATGCATGGCACTTCAATATCTGGCTCTAACTTAATCTCATGAGATCTCAACACCGTTTTCACTGGAAAAGAATTAGAGTTGGTCAATCTCTAGCCCATTGGGCAGTTGCCTCCTTACCCTCATGCATTAAGGTCTCAGGACGAGCAACGTCACATGTGCCTCTTCACTCGGTTTACATGGACAGACTCCCAGATACCATCTTTTGTATCTGATTTATTCATAAATAGCACGTCTGCTTGGAGAAATGCACATGAGAAAATATTTTATTTAAAAGGTTTTCTTTGTGTTCATTCTTTTCCGCTGTCGCAGCTCAAAGCTAACGACTTAATCATCATTTCCCCATCACTTGAAAACTTAGAAGCATAGGACTCATAGTCCGAATGCTCAATCACAATGCCCAAGACCGTGGCCGCAGTCAAGGGTTGTGGTCGTAGAAAACAACCTTCACCTTTACTCATGTTCATCACACGCGGTTAGAATACACAGTCCAACACAACGTGATTAGGACCTAAGTCCATCACAACGAAATCAGAACGAACTGTCCTCAATTTCGAGAATTGGACTCTCAGTCCATAACATCATAGCCAGGACTCGTAGTCCCGAATTAACACTGATCCAAGATCACGTGCCATAACATCATAACCAGGACTCGTAGTCCCGAAATAACACTCATAACCAGGACTCGTAGTTTCGAATTAACACTTATCCAAGATCACGTGCGCATAACTGAATACTAGAGGCGACGTCTCGCGTACTAGATTCTCTTTCATAAGTACTTATTTTTCGTTCAGTGAAAAAGAAATCCAAAACCGAATCCTCGATAACCTATCCAGGTTATCGGAAAGTTTCTAAAATACTTAGGAAAAACCTTTTCTTTGAAAATCTTTTTATAAAGCATCTATGAAATTCTTTTATCTTTGAAATATTTCCCCCAATAGGATATTGCCAAAAAAATCTTGAAAGTTTTAACTTGAAGACCCATAGTTCGAAAAGAATTTTTCTCTTGTGTAACAATAGTACACCAAAACCATTTCAACATTTAAAACAAGTACTTTAAGTTTAAAGAGCTTTTGGAAAAGAACACCAATCCCTTCATCTTCAAAGCTTATTAAGGTTTTTAATCCTTATTATGGTTGAGCACAGACGCACGTCTGGCTTAGCAAACTTTCAATCAACAACAGTATATATCATCAGTGCAATGCTAATATCACAGTTGAAAGCAGTTCATCACATATATGCATTATATCATTTAGAACAAGTATAGTTCAACATCAGATAATAGCACAACAGTTCAAGTACATTAGATAATCCAGTAAGCTCAATCAACATATAAATATCCAGTTAAACACCTACACACATGCATACAGTTATTGAATATCTTTAGGAAATCCCCTCTTACCTTAAGAAGGTAAAAGAATGCGAGAAAATAAACGGTTTCGCGGATGTTCTTCAAGGGTGGTTAGGATGCAAGTCTAGGTTTCAAGACACAAGGTTCAAAGGATTAGAACTCAACCAAGGACTTAGGGTTAGAAGTTTCCAAAACATATGCAACTTAGGGATTTATGATCCTCAAGTGCTACGAGTTTAAAACATGATTACTTAAAACAAAGTTGAACAAAAATCCCACCAAGTTACACCTTGATGGAGATTCGGCCTTGACCAATAAAATAGGCTAGGAACATTTAAAATTTCCAATCTCTTTGGTTTAGCATCCATTAATAGTAGGGAGCTCAAAACCATGATCACCTTGGAAAATGAAAAACGAAACACCCTAGGTCCATAACCTTTAAGATTCGGCCATCCTGGGGTTTTTATGATAAAAATCTTTAAATTCTTCCAATCTCTTAGACCTTTTAGCATCCAATAACTTATGGAGCTCAAGTCTATGATCATCTTGAAAGAAACATAGTATTTTAAATAACAAAGCTCATAAGCACATAAATTAAGAACAACATAGGCTTATAAATAATTAAGTATAATGACATAAGTAAATGAATCATTAATGACATAAACATAAATGACATAAAGTAAATGACATAATGTAAATGACATAAAGTAAATGGCATAAATATAAATGACATAAAAGTAAATGACATAATGTAAATGACATAAAGTAAATGACATAAAGTAAATGACATAAATATAAATGACATAAAAGTAAATGACATAATGTAAATGACATAAATATAAATGGCATGAAAGTAAATGACATAAAAGTAGAGTTAAAATCTTTAAACTTTCCAATCACTTTAGACATAGCATCCTTTAACATAAAGGAGCCTTGGTCCATGATCATTTTGGGAAAACAAATCTTTAAACTTTCCAATCACTTTAGACATAGCATCCTTTAACATAAAGGAGCCTTGGTCCATGATCATTTTGGGAAAACAAATCTTTAAACTTTCCAATCACTTTAGACATAGCATCCTTTAACATAAAGGAGCCTTGGTCCGTGATCATTTTGGGAAAACAAATCTTTAAATACAAACTCATATTTGTAAAAGTTGAAACAAGATCCATCTAAACCATATGCATGGTTCGGCCTCATTAGAAAGTAGAGGTTAGGAAACTTTGTTTTACACAACCTTTTAGTATGTTAAACTACAAGTAAAAACAAGACCATAGAAATTGGTTTCAACTCAAAAGGAGTTTTCTACCATTTTTGAGAGATTTTTGAAGATAAAAACTCATATATGACATAAAGAAGAATCTTTAGAAAAGGATGAAGTTTTTAAAGAAAAGAATACATGAGAGTATTAACCAAAGCAAGAGGAACAACTTTGATGAATAACACTTAGTGAAAAGAAGAAGAAAAACTAGAGCTTTGGAAGCTTGAAATTAAGAAAAAGATGAAAACTTAAGGGTTTTAATGGAGTAGGAGAAAGGATAGTGATGAAGTGAAGTGCATGAGTGATATTTATAGAGGAAAGGTGGAGGTGCACGGCCTTGAGAGGGAGAAGAAGAAAGAAGATGAGTTTCTTGAAGAGAGGTTTAAGAGTTAATGTGATGTGATGTGATTGGAGAGAGAAAGTTGAAAAGTAAGATTTTGGAATGACATGAGGATTTTCTTTTTTCCTTAGGTGTGTCATAAGCATTTAATGAGACTTCCCATCAAGATTTTTCTCCTCCTTTAGGGTTCCTTTAACTGCCTAAATACGTAACCGGTTGCACATTCGATCGTATTTTCTGAAGGTTTTGTCCGGATAAAATATTATATTTTATTTCCGGACAACAAAATTCGAAAATTTACCAAACCCACACAAAACATCATAAAAACACTAACTGTCTCGTTCACGAATCAAAATTTTGTTTCTAGCTCAGTAAACTTGTACTGGCAGAGAAAACGCAGACCGGTTTTCGTCTGAATTTTCGACCGAAAATTTTACTGTGACTTCATATGGTAAAACAACACAAGAAAATTATTTTATTTTAAATAAAATCATCCTCTGGATTTTATCAAAAATAAATACATTAAAGCATGTATTTACTTATAAAGAAGCATACGAAAAACAGGGTGTTACAGAAGGCATTATGTGATCTAGGGGCAAGCATCAACTTGATGCCCCCCTCTATGATGAAGAGGTTGGGGATCAAGAATTCAAGGATACACGGATGTCGCTCCAACTAGCCGATCGCTCAATAAAATATCATTATGGGGTGGTGGAAGACTTGTTAGTGAAAGTTGACAAGTTCATATTTCCGGTGGACTTTGTGGTGCTTGATATGGATGAAGACGCCGAGATCCCTCTCATATTGGGTAGGCCCTTCTTGGCCACTGGGGGTGCCTTGATAGATGTGCGACAAGGGAAACTAACTCTAAGGGTGCAAGATGATGAGGTAGTCTTCAATGTCTTCGAAGCAATGAAGCACCCTTTTGAGATGTCGGATGTGTATCGAGTGGATGTGGTGGACTCAACTGTAAAGGCAAAGGAAACTCGAGAAGCCCATGGTTTTTCACTTGCAAAAGTGTTGGTAAAATCACATGATGATGATAGTGAGGAAAAAGACCCTTTGGGGGATGAGGTCTATCTTGAGTGGTTAAGAGACATGGAAGCCTTACCGAGTCTCCAAAGGGATGAATGTGCAAAGGAAAAGCTTAACAACAAAGCCATGGAAAAAGATGATAAAGCACCGAAGTTGAAAGGTGGCACAACTGTGGTGGTCAATGAAAACAATGAGTTGATCCCAAAAAGGACCATCACAGAGTGGAGAGTATGTGCCGATTATAGAGGGCTTTTGGATTTAAATGAGTTGTCCGGGATCCGCAAGCAAGCAATCCACAAAAAGCGGACTAAGGAAAGGCAGGACAAACACATCTTGCCTAGGGAGCTTGAGCCCGGGCAAGCGGTACTTCTTGACAATTCAAGGTTGAAACTCTTTCCGGGAAAGCTAAGATCAAGGTGGTCGGGACCATTCAAGGTCCTCCAAGTTTGTCCTCACGGAACAGTAGAGTTAGAAGGGGCCTCTGGTAACTTCAAGGTGAATGGGCAAATGATAAGGCATTACCATGGGGAATCAGTCCCAATTTGCAAGCAGTTTCTTCCTCCGGATTAACCCTTAGGGGCGACTTGAGTCAGGCTCGGGACATTAAACAAGCGCTACTTGGGAGGCAACCCAAGCTAGGTATCCTTTATTTTTAGTTTCTGTCATTTTCATCTATATTATTAAAAAGAAAAAGCTTGATTCGCCACGCGAATCCACAGTGGTCGCGCGAGACAGAAGCCCTGAATCTCAGAGGCTTGCTCATGCTTCTGTATCGCGTCGCGAGGGCTGATTTCGCCTCGCGATTATGGGCATCCTCATCTGTTGGAATTCCAGATTCACCTCGCGAGATACTGCTCGCCTCGCTATTCTGGAAAGTGTGACAACAATTTTTCCAGATTCGCCTCGCGAGTTATCTCTCGCCTCGCGAATCTGCAATTAAGGTTTTAATTTGCAGGAGTTCTTCCAGGATGCTATGCAACAGAAGGGAGCCCGTGAGACCAATTGGATGAGGAGGCAACCATGGAAACTTGATCAGGGAGCACCCTCTCCTCTCCTCACTTTTGTTTTTGTTTTTGTTTTTGCTTTTGTTTTGTTTGTCGCTCTTGAATAATTTGAGAAGATCAAGAGTATGTGTATGAATGTGTGTTGGCAAGCTTGTTGGATTTTAATTAAATTGAGCATAGAGTGATTGCATGAATTATTTTGACCATTGATGATTTCCCCCTAGGTTCTGAAATTATTAAAGTTGATCCCCATGTGAAAAATTGAAAACTGAACTTTGAGAATTTTATTGTGATTACTTGATTTATGATAAGTTTGGGGTGAGGGGGTGCACACACTAGGAATTGTATCTCCGTCAAACAATTTGCAAAATGTCCAGGTGAGGATTTGAGCCTCCAACTTTGTTTTTGATTGTGTGAATCACTATTAAGTTGCACTTTCCCGAATTTGCTTGAATCTCTTCATGGTTTGCATGTTTATGTGTTGCATCAAATGATTTAGGCAATTTTCTTTGAAATAGCTACTTGGCCTGAAAAGAACCATCCCTAATGCATGTTCCCTAGTTAACCACATTGAGCCTAATTAGTCTATTGTTTCTTGATGACCCTATATTACAAGCCAAAAATCTGAAAAACCATGTTAACCCAATCTTAGGATTAGGAGAGCATGGACACTTAGCAAGAGAAGGGTTATGAGAAACTAAGTTTGGGGTGGCTACAAGGTGATGTGTCATATTGGGGTGAGAAAAAGAAAAATAGAGGTTGAAGCCCAAAAAAAAAGAAGAGAAAAGTATTGCCAAAAGAAAAGGGGCAAAACAAAAAGATTAGCAAGGAAAAGGCTGTAGTCACCCGAGGCAAAAAGAAAAATGGAAAAAGGAATTTGAGTGGAAGATGTGTCAAATGCTCATGCTCTCTTAGTTCCTAGGGACTTAAGCCTAGTATCCTTGAATATCCTACCCTCAGCCAGGCCCCATTACAACCTTTATAAGACCTTCTGATGTTGCATGCATGTTTTCGTGGGAACCATTTTTGAGATGAAAATAAAATTCATGGGAAGTGCTCTTGATATGTGAATTTGAGTGAAAAGTTGATAGCCTAGACGAATTTGAGCGAATGAGTGAAATTTTACAGACCCTTGTGAGGAAGGCAATTGTTTGAAATTGGTGATCTTCCTTTTGTGTGTGACTCTGATCCTCAACTTAGATTAATGATTGCATGAATGATGAAGTTCTCAATTGTTTAAAGTAAATGAATGTGGGGATTACATTGATGCAAGGGGGAAAATCATTGGAGAAAAACTGTTTTGTTAAGATTGCATGAAATTTGTGCGAAATCGATTGAATCTCTTAAGCTTGCCAAGTCTCCTTTTTGAGTTTTAGCTTGCTTGGGGACAAGCAAGGTTTAAGTTTGGGGTGTTTTGATAAGCCTCTGGCTTATCTAGTTTTATAACTAGATAGACTGTGGTTTTTGTGAAAATTATTCGAGTTCAATCTCGTTTTCACCCAAATTTGGCTTTGTTTTGTTCCTAAGTAGACTTTGACTCGTTCTAGGCATTTTTAGTAGTTTTTAGTCTATTTTGAATAGAATTACGCCTTTTGTTTCTATTTTATTGTTTCAGGTTAGAAGTGAAGCTCCGAGAGTCAAGGAAAGTCAAGAAACAATGGAAATTGTCATTCTGGAGATACTCGCCCCTCGAGTGGATGCTCGCCCCGCGAGCCTGAAGATCAGCAAAGCAGCAACAGTCATGAATTCTGTCTCGCCTCGCGAGTCACATGCTCGCCTCGCTAACCTGAAGGCCTGACTGTACCAGAGAAGTCATCTTTCGGGATCGCCTTGCTAATCACAGTTCGCTTCGCGAGCATTCAAACTCAGGATGGAGCCAAAACTGAAATTCGCCCCGCGAGAGGATGCTCGCCTCGCGAGAGTCCAAGTTGAATGCGCGCCAATTTTAATGTTCGCCTCGCGAGCGAGCACAGAATCAGAACTCTATATATTGCTGTTTCAGATCAAAAGAAGAGGATCCGAATCCTAGTTTTAGCCACTGTTTTAGATCAGTTTTGTTACGAGTTCTTGTTACTCTGGAGCTGCGTCTCCCTTTTCTTTTTCTTAGTTTACTATGGTGATTATTTCGGATTGTTTGTATGTCGTCACGGGCATGAGGAACTAATCCCCTCGTCTAGGGAATCAATGAAGCCACCCATGGCGGTATAGTGTTCATGTGATGTATGTTTTTCTCCCCTTTTCTCAATTGATGTTTTCCAATTTTGATTTGATTGTGTTGATCATATGCATGCGTGATTGACTTGTTAACGTTGATGAGGCTTAGTCAGCGATTCGAGTTTAGAACTTGAATTGGGATCACTAATTGAATATTGCACGAGAGTGAGTAGGAGATTAGTGCAACCTATAGGGAACACGAATTAATAGAGTTTGATGATTAGGGTTATGAGACCTAGTAAGTAATTAATCCAACCATCGAATATGTCCTATTGAGCATGACAGTGGATATAGGAGAATTTGGGGGTCCCGGTTGACATTGTAGTTGAACTTAGGGAGGAATTCATCATCACTTGGGTACTATGCATGATTGGGTAGGTGGATTTGAGACCCTAGATATTTTAATTTCAGATTTTAATACCTTAGCTTTATTTGATTTGTTATTTGAATTGCGATCTTGATCTCTCTCTCTCACAACCACTTTCCTCGCTTGACCAAATGTATCGGATTTCCCGCAATTTAGACAAATTGGTAGCCCAATCCTTGTGTTCGACCTTGGTAAATTCTTACCGTGTTATTTTATTACTTGCGACGACCCGGTACACTTGCCGGTGACTCATCATTATCCCCCCACCTGTATAAGGTATTTGCCTGCACATGAATCAACGACAACCTGTGATTCATTGTGTTGTAGTGTCAGATCACCCCGTTGACAGTTCCAGGATCATAACCAAGTACTAAGATAAAGCTCATACTTTTCGGTTGTTGTAAGAAACAATGCTTCAATGACACAACAAATAAACATCTTTATATAAGCAAAGCTTCAAACATATCAAATCAAAAGCTAGGAACTAAGGAATACTACAAAGAGCTAACCTGGAACATTACACCGAAAGATCCATATACAACAACACACCCAACCATGTAACTTGTTGTCTATAATCACGAAAATAACCATGTAAGTCCACAAACCATATATATAACTGTATACTAATTATCAATGATAAGAATTCAGACTCATACCTGCTTCTGCTTGGTCTGTCCATTTTTACCACCAATGGTAGTAACAATTATATGTCCTTTTTCTGTCCCATTTCCATCTAATATAGAGGCTTCCATCTCCTGCATTTAATTAAGCAAGTTTAGACATAAAAAACTCAATATTCAACCATGTGCTTCTTACAAAAAATGCAATGAAGGTTAAATAAAAAAGAAAAAGATGAAAGCTTTTTTTTTTACCTTCTCATACTTAATGTTATTAAATCAATGGAAGAGACAACTACTACACAATCATTGAAGAGACAGATGTTGTTGTTTTCCCTTTGTTACATTCCCCAATAATAAAGCAAGTTTGAGATATGCCTAAAGTATTTTGAATAATTGCTTCTTATGATGACTAAAAAACTGGAAAAGTTTACAGTTTTTGGGAATGTCCATCCTTTTAATTAAACAAAAAACAAACATTGAACACCTATTCGTTGAACCATTTAATGATCAAAAGCTATTGAATAGAACCAAATCAACCAATGGCTTTCCTTAACCTTAACAATAAAAAGTAAAATGCTTGACCTTAACTCTTATAAAGTTGAACCCATATAGTTACGAAAACTCAGATAACAAAAACAACAATTTGCCTTCAAATGATAAATTTAGATGAACTAAAGATAAAGAGAGAGATGGAAGGAGGTCACAGAAATATATACTGCATTATTAGTTCTTCTCACCACGTATACCTGTTGATCCACTCCCCGGGTGCCACTGTCATCGGAAAACCATCACTGGAAATCTGCATCGCATGTAGCACTAAGCCCTGCGTATTCGACAACACTATACTCCTATACACTATACTCCTATACACAGATTCATCACTCTCCGCAATTTGCGACTGTTGCATCTGTATCTGAATTTCAACCGGGTTCGCATTTTCGTTCCTTAATCGGTCACAACTATGAAACTGAATGAAACAGAAAAAAACAAAAAAAAATCAATGAAACTGAAGAGACTGTGTTTGAGAGTGTTTGTGCGTGAGTTTTTCTTTTCTTTTCTTTTGTTGGTCTTATGTGGCAAGTGCCGACGAGAAGGGGTAGGAAGAAATAAAGAAAAAATGGGGAAAAGAGCGTTGGAAATTTACCAGATCCAATCCCTATCGTGCCCCGCCTCGGTCGCGACTCAGGACAATTAAATTCGCTGCCCAGACTCCGCCGTGACGCCGCCTCGCCCTCCTCTGCTCCACCGTCTTCCGTCTTCCCCTATGCGCGTCCACTATCCATCGTTCGCTATTGGGTTTACTGAGTATGGTTAATCAAAATAAAGAGATGGGGTCATGGGGTTGGTTACGTGGGAGGAATTGTGCGGTTGGTGGAAAAATTAAAAAATAAGCTAAATTATAAAGGTTAAATCTGTAATATTAAAAACTTGACACCAAATAATTGTTCTTTTTTGAACTCTGCCATTATCTTTTAGTATAGATAAATGTACATTTGTGCTTAATTATTATAGTTGTATTATAGATTAATCAAATTAATCAAAGTCAATATAGTTTATAGGTTTATTATGGATTTAGTATTTCTTTTTGGATTGATTTTGATTACCAAGTTGTTGTTCCTTTTCTTTTTACTCTTATCTCGCTCTTTGTACCAGCTTGATTTTATTGATAAACTTTGACCTTTCAATATGTTGTTTATAATGCTTCAATCCCAGTTTCTTGATCTGTAGAAATCATTAAACTGATTGGAGAAAAATTTATAGGTCATGATATTCAAGTAGTGGTACGATTGCCAAGGATGTCATTGGAAATTATGTATTTGCCGAGCAGTGGCTCAAGGCAAATGGACCTTGGGACCGTACACAAAAGGATTGCAGGTCAGTGTAGAGCTTTTTAGTGTTTAGTGTTCTCATAGATCAACAAGTGGCAAATGTTTTACTTGAAATATTGAAAGCAATGGTGTTAGATATAAAATCATTATTGAGCTTTAACCTAACAAAAAAATAAATAAAGGAATGCTTAATTGTCAAATCTGAAATTTGCTTCTCATCTATTGTGCAATTCGGGTTCTTTGATATTTTCTCTTGGGGTTTTAAGTCTCATTGTTGCTAATGTTTTTGTGCACTTGAATCAAGGTTGTGTGCTTGCCTACTCTATATCCCTATTGTGTCCATGTTGTCATCTATTTCAGGCAAGAACCCATCTCTCATGTGGGACAGATTAGTTTTCAACAAGATAAAGGCAAAAGATGAGTAGACTTTAACATAAGGAAAGTGGAGAAACAAGCAGCAAAGTTGGAGAAGGATTTGATAGTAAAAGAACTTTAAACACTTGATGTGCTTGAAGAACTATGAGTTGCCAAAAGGCAGTTCACCTAATCCACCTCTTTTATGCCCTGCTATGTTTAGTTAATATTAATTAAGCAGTTTACGAAGGTTTTTCATGAAGAACTATAGAAATAGAATAATCAATTTTATAAAGACTTCTTTCATCTAGAGCATCTGTTACTATGTCAAACTTACATGTCAATATCTTCTTAATAGTGATATGAATAGTGAGATTAATATGCCATCAGAGTTGAGCAGCCACTTCTGATGGATCAAAGATGCCTTAATATAGTATCATTATTTATTTGCATTACAAGCTAGAGGCAACGTCAAACAGATTTGGAATATCTGGGATTCACATATGCTTATCATAAAAAAAACATGAAAGTAGTCCATAAAATTAGAACACCAGGCAGTACCACCCTCAACCCAGTAAAACCATCAACACAATCATTAGAGTTTGAATATTAAGTTCAGTTGTAGAACAAGCTAAACCAAGTCATGTGAAAATAGAAAATTTGATGCATCAAACATTTGTCTGTACTAACTTTAAAGCGTGCTTAGTAGTCCATGACTTCAAAATATTGAATGAGTTGTTAATGTGTCTATTACTTTAACATTTAGTAATGGGTATAGTTTGTTTTCAATGTCTATTACAAGGCTAGATGGCAGACGAGTTTCTGATGGAGATGGCCCTATTCTTATTTTTCTTTGGTTGAATGGTAATTTTGAGGGGGAAAACCCGAAAAGTTTTAAAATTCTGATTTTGGTCTTTGGGAAATGAAGCTAAGAATTAGAGTGATCAATTACGGGAATTACAAGAGATTTTCAATAGTTGAAGCAAATTTGTCCTTTGTGCAGCATGCTCATTTGTTAGATCAAATCAGTAAGTGAGCCTGTTGATTTTTCCCATCTATGAAATGTAATTTGAGGAGTTAAATTGCTTCATGTTTCTTTACAGTGTATTTGACTCGGTTGATCTTACAAAGTATGTTAATCTGGTCCTATGCACACTTAATTATCAGATATCTCACTGTGTTATCCTCTAACTTTGTCTAACATTGTATTGGTTACCTCACTTGCAGTGGATATATGGGTTTGTGATCTTTTTCAAACCTGGTGGGGCTTCAGCCATTAGACGTGACTCACTTCCTTGCCATGTTCAATTTGGGCTGTTCTATATCACCATCCTTTTCAATGGTCTACCTGAATGCCATAATGGACAATAACCCCAATTCCAAGCCATGAGTGCAAACTGTACAAATGGACAATCCCACTTTCATTATGATACTTGAAGGCAGCATAAATTTCAATTATTCCAAGTATTAATGCGATGGCGTGGAGAACAAGGTGTATCAATTTCTTCACTTCCTTCTTCAGAGGAAGAGATTTGTAACTTATAACAGCTTCAATTTTTTTAAGTCCATGGGTGAGAAAATTATAGAAATAATTAGTTAGTAGGTTATCGAAATCAAATGGCATTGGTTCACAATGCAGTAACTTGTGAAACTATTTTGATTACCTTAAACACCAACTATCAAGTCAATTAGCATAAGAACATGGTGCATGACTATAGTATATGTTTCTTCACAGTTAAATATACTTATTCCATATTTGACTGATTTTGGCAAACTCATGTTCATCTTTTGGATAATATTATGGTACTTTATAATTTTGAATTTATCGTGACATTGTTAACCTTTTTCCATGTGAGTCACTCTTCTTTCTTTCTTTGTTTTTTTTTAATTATTAATTTAGGCTCAAGATACATTATTTTGATAAACTAAAAGTTCACCGAAATAGGAAGGCTAACTGAAGCATGACAAATACAAGCCACGACAGAGAGTTTAGAAAACCTGCACAAGTGACCACGTGCAAATACCCATTGCCAAGAAAAACAAAACCCTACAAGAGGCTTGCTATAAAAGAAAGCAAGACAAAAAAAAAGACAACACAGTAATACCAACCATGAGCCCAGACAGATTGAAATCAAGTACTAATTGAAGAACCCAAGAACTGACTTCTTTTCTTCTTAATGGTGAGAAAAATGACTTCTTTGCTTCTTACTGGCGAGAAAAAGAAGTCTTTTGACAGATTCCCTCGTCTCAATAAAAGGATCCATTAGTGCAGATAAGGTTTGACAAACCGGAAAAACGAGAATGATCATGGGCCAAGATAAAACTGAATCATGCCCACTATTTCCTTTAAGCATCAAATCAATTCCAGTAGCAAAGGCAGTCATCATGAATATCATAGACAAACATAGGATTTGGAAGCTATAGACTAAATTTGAGATCCCTTTTTGGTAGAAGTCTTCCTCGATGTAACGTGATGTAAGGAGGCCAAGGCAAGTGACCAATGAAGACAAAGATGTTATAAAAGAGCATTGAGCTGCTACAATGAAGATAGTGAATCCCTTTTCATCAGCTAACAAGGGTACGCCAGTGACTTGATTATATCCTCCTGGGACAGTGAAGACCACCGTGAACATGATCCCAATGATGAGAGAAGCCATAACTGTCAAAGTACTTGCCGAGCCTTTTAACCATTCCCCACCATCTTTTAGTATCTCCTTATGGGTTTTGGTAAATAATTCTCGAGGCTTTTCCCCATTTTTATTCATGGCTTCCTTGTACTTGAGAGGCACAATTCTCTCAACCACCTTCATGTAGTAATAATTAACACTTTAACACTTTTTTTAAGAGAAACAATAATAACATATAATTAAGTAAATAATGGAATACCTTAAACCACTCAAATTCTCTTTCCATCTGTAGAACCCCGTGAGATATGTCACCAAGGACAAAAGAAGGCCCTGATTCTGCGGCAAGGTGCAACATGTTATTTCCATACACATCTTCTTGAGATAGAATGAACTCTTTCAGCCCCTCTATGTCGTGTTTGAGTTGGAACACCTTTTCCTAACGATTTATAATTGCATGTGAGAATACTCCTCTTTCATCTTTGTCATTGGCCCACAAAAGGTCAGGATTTGCCAGCCGCATTGAATTTATGAACTCAACAATCCCGTACTTGGCAGCTTGCAACATAGCGTCGTAAGCTGAACACACATGTAGATCTGATTCGCTTGTTATTGCTGATATTCTTCCACACAAAGATTGTAGAATATCAAGTACTAGGTGATGATTCATTTTCATCAAATATATCCTCTCAATTCCTGAAAACATTAGAAAGTTCAAAATGAGACTTTATTAAGTAGAAGACAAAATAGGAGACAGGGAAACGACTTTATACAATGCATTTCAACATAATTGATAATTGAAGCAAAGAAAAGATATGAACACATATGATTATACATACTTGGAATCTTTAGAAGGTAAGGTTGAATGAACAGTCGAAATCGTTCAAAAAATTGACCTGAATATGACATTGAAGAGTCAGACATTTCTAATATCAATTTTTGTTCAAGTATATAAACATTTAAATTGTTTCCTTATGTCTCTCATATATTCTCCTATAAAGTGAGAAAGAAGTTTTAAAAGTGAGAAAACAACACCCTCACTTTCTATGATTTTTAGTTTTGAATATGATTTATATGTTCTAGAGAAAACACCATTTGTTCTATCACTCAAAAAATATGTATTTTTAGTTTTGAATCATAATAGCACCAAAAGCCTTGACTTGATTTCTGAAAACTCATGTACAACTTCTAAATGAATAAAAACCATAAAAACTAAAAACATGTCCCAACGTAACGCACATTTTTTTACATGAAAAATAAGGCATTAAAATACAATAAAATGTAATCAAAAGCAATAAGATGAATATAAGGGAATTTTTAAACAATAATAGGAAACAAATTAATTATAATACTAAAAAGGAAAGTTTAAAACTCTCAATTTTAAACTCAAAATAAATTATTTTGAAATAAAATATCCAACATAATTATATAACAGATGCATTTCATAATTCATTGAGGATAAATTACTGTCAAACCTGCTAAAGAATTTATTGGTTCAACGTGTGATCCAATCTTAATACATTTGTCCTTCAAGTTTATGTCTCCCCGTAGGATCAAAACTATAACGAAAATATAATGTATTCGGTCACTTGTATTATCTACAGTCAAATATTTTTGAAAGATAAAAGGTGAACTTACTTTTGTAAACCAACCGTGAACAACGTCCAAGTTTGGCCCCACTACGGAATGCAGAAGGCATGTTTGCTAATGCATATAAGGGTCGTAGTTGAACACAATTGGCATTAAGGGGTAATTCTAAGCCAACTTGGTGTTGGAGTAGTGCTGCGGCAACATCTATAACCAGATAATATATATACCACCAATTAAATCATGTGAGTTATACAAGAAAAAAAAAAAGCTCCAAAGTAAACTTTACCAAATATTCCGGCAGAGATGCATCCTGATATTATCTTGGGGCCGTAATCATTTTTATGTTCAAGCAAGAAGGACCAGGGAGTCTCATAGAAGAGATATCTAGTCATTTCTATATGACCCTTGTCTAGGGTCAGAATTAACGGGATGTTCTCTAGATTGGTTCTTGTACTCAAGAGCTCATTCCCTCCTTTGTTGACCATATACTCTCCCATTTTCTTGTCATCTGTCACTTCAGCTGCAATGGCAAGTGTTGTGTATCCCTTGTGGTCTTGCATCCTGAGAAATCCTACATCTCCTAACTTAGTTAACTCTTTTACCATCTCCACTTGCCCTGCAGCAACCGCAACATGGAGAACTGTCCTCCTTGTAGAGGATGAAGTCCAAGAAATCACACTAGGAACACTCGATAAGTAAGATTTTACTTCATTCCAACGCCCTTTTTTTACGTTAATGTGGAGCTTGTAAATATCACTATCACTTGTAAGCACTTGAATATCAATAGCCGCCATTATTTGCTCACTACACATATTTTAACTTTTTGAGCTAATCTTTCCCTCAATTACCTGAGCGTTGAAGCAACAAACAAAATGAATGAAGAGCAGCAGAAAGGAGAAGAGGGAATGAGAGCTGAGTTGTTGAGAGAGAGAGAAATATTAGAAAATCGGGCTCCTTGTGCTTCAGAAAGTCTAAGCGATAGCACATAAAAGAAGAACTCATAAAAGAAAAAATAAAAGGAATACCTCCAAAAAAAACTTACCGTGGCAGCGTGGCTGAGGATGGGCGTTGTTATGGTGGAAGAGAGCGAGTAGGGGAAAGAGAGAGGAGAAGGATCTCTGGAAGAGAGGAGAAGACGGAATGAAGGCTGAATTTTTGTGAGGGAGAAAGTGATAGCTTATGTTGAGTGAGTGTAACTTTAATAGAGGAAAAAAATTGCAGAGACGTTATCTTTAATTATTTATGGTGATTTGTGAGTGAAATAAATTTAAATTAAATGGAGAAGCTTTTGGGATATGAAATGCGAAAATTTTAGGTGAAATATCGAAGTGAGATTTAACGAAAAATAATACCATGATATGATATGATATGATATTTAAAGTAAATGATTTTGATTCGTCTCGTTACCTACTATAGTAAAATATCAGAGTGAGATTTAGCAGAAAATAATATCATGATATGATATGATTTTTATAGTAAATGATTTTGATTCGTCTCGTTACCTACTATAGTAAATGATTAAGATAATTTATATTAAAAAATTAAAAAATAGTATGCAATTATCCATAACTTTTTCAAGGTATCTTTATTTTGAGTTCAGTAGAAAAATATGGATAACTAATGGTTATATGAAAATTATAAAATAATATATAGTATTTTTTATATTATAAGAAAATAATATTATTTACAATTTTTTCCGCGATCCATGTATATGGAAAAAAAATTCTTTAGAGGGGTCACCCGCTTAGACGCGTGATAGTATGCATGAGATTAGTCTCTCACCTATTAGATGGGAGGACACTCTAGTAAAAAACAATATAGATATAGCATATGAATTACTTACGTTTATATAAAAATAATATAATAATATATAATTAATTATATTCATATTATAGGGCGACCCAAACCCTACACGAGAGCAAGTAACGGACAATGTCTATACCACATTGGGAACTACTCAGTGGTACGGATGATGATATAGAAATTGTGCGTTTATCGACGTTACGCTACATACATAGATTATTTTATTACGCGATTGGTCGCGCTGTCGCGCACGCGCCAAAAAGGACGAGCGGGTTTAAAAGTGTAGTATAGTGCAACAACTCGAATGTCGTCTCTAAGGACTCTGAGAATATTATCTTTCACAAAAAAATTCAGTTTTGGGGGGGGGGGGGGGGGGGGGTTTGGATTGGATTGCAATTAAGAAACAAACAAAACAGAGCAATCAAAACTAAGGCAGTTGAAAAGGGATTGTCAATTATCAAACAACGATTAATCTACTGTCAAGAATTCCCAACTATCCCTGGTTAATGTAATCCCAAGCCCTAAGCAGATTCTTATCCCCTTCCGGTTGTAATAGTAATTTACAAGCGAAACTACTACCACAGATACATGTCCCTATTCCCGAATTAAGCAAACGGGATTAAGCCCTTCGTGAACTAAGCGAACACGAAATGTACACACGCAAATTAAGCAGATGCGATTAATTATAGGAACATGATATCACCAGAGATAAATCAATACAATACAGTATACTCCTGAATTAAGCAAACAGAAATACAAAGTATGGTATTGAAAAGGGAAAAACAATTAAAATAGGGATTACATAACCTCAAGTATATAGGATCCTCAAACAGTAGATTAATCCTATGACTTAGTGCTCCATGGCAATAACGAAATCACAAAGAAAATGTATATTCGAAAGTTGGAGAAGCAAAAGTCTCTACAAAATATTCGAACAGTGCTTTTATACAAATTCGGACCAGAGGGCTCGCGAGGCAAGCAAACATTCGCGAGGCGAATTTCATGAACTGTTAGCAACCCTTGGCATTCTCGCGAGGCGAAGTGACTCTCGCGAGGCGAGAATATGAAGAGTTTCCTCCTTACGCCCGTGATGGCCATCAGGGCCTAACCGTGATGCTCTCTGACTTTCAGATCCGCGTGGCGAAGGGATGCTCGCGAGGCGAGACTCTTCAGCTTCAAAACTGCCACGGCCATGACCTTCAACACGGGCAAGCCGTGATCGTCTCTGACTTTTTCAGGTTTGGAAGACTCGCGGGGCGAGACCTTCTTCGCGAGGCGACCCAGAGACTTAGCAATTTCTTGGAACAGTCAGGCTTCGGGGTCGCGTGGCGAGCGAATCCTTCGCGGGGCGAATCCCCTGTTCTTTATTTTCTCAACTTCTACTTAACCTGAAAACAAGGAAGTAAGCATAAGTGTATTATTTTGACTTAAAACTAGCTAAATTAACTTAAAACTACTCTAGAGACTCGAAACCTTGCTTGAGGACAATCTAATCTAATTTGGGTGAAAATACGATATAATTTGCACAAAACCCTGGTCATACTAGCTATAAAACTAGATGAACCAGAGGCTTATCAAAATACCCCAAACTTAAACTTTGCTTGTCCCCAAGCAAACTAAGACTCAAAAAACAAAAAGACTCAAGACCTGGCAAGCTCAAAAGATTCAATCAACATTGCACACATTCAAGCAATACATCAAAAACAGTTTTTTTCTTCATTGTTTCCCCCTTTTCAAACAGAGCAATCCCCACATTCATTTATTCCAAACAATTGAGAGTTTCATCATGAAAACAATCAGAAATCTAAGCAGGGGATCTAAGTCACACACAAGTGGGAGATCACCAAATCCAAACAACTGCCTTCCTCACAAGGGCATTATTTGTTCACTCAGTCACTCAGTTTATGTCAGGCTAACCATTTGCACTCAGTTTCACTTCTCAAGTACACTTCCCAAAAATTTGCTTTTCATCTCAAAATGGCTCCCACAGAAAACAAGCAAGCAACATCAGAAGGTCTTTATTGGGTTGTAATGGGGCCTGGCTAAGGGTAGGATATACAAAAGGAACTAAGCTGAAGACCCTAGGAACTAAGAGAGCATGAACTATATTTACACATAGAAATTCACTCAAGCTCCTTTCTTTATTTTTTTCTTTACATTTCTGGGTGGCTACAGCTCTTTTTATTTCTTTTTGGCATTTTTGTCTTTTTATTTTTTTCTTCTTTTTTTTTTTTTTAATCTCAACAACATATTACACCACGCAGCCACCCCAAACTTTAGTTCTTGCACCCATTCTAAGATTACATGCTCTCCTAATCCTAAGATCGGGTTAACATGGTTTTCCAGATTTTTGGGCTTATAACATTAGGTTATCAAGAACTAATAGGCTAATAGGCTCAAAAGGGCTAACTAGGGAACATGCAAAAGGAATTAGTTTATTCAGGCCAAGTAACTATTTACAAAGAAACTGCCTAAATCATTTGCTACTCACATATAATCATGCAAACCAAAAAGAGATTCAATCAAATCCAGGGAAGTGCAACTTGAAAGTGATTTTCACACATTTTAAAACATGTTGGAGGCTCAAAACCTCACCTGGACATTCATGCAAATTGTTTGAAAGAGATACTATCCCTAATGTGTGCTTCCTATCACCCCAAACTTATCATTCATCATGCTATCATAACAAAATCCCAAAGTTCAGTTTTCAATTTCACATGGGAATCACAAAATTTTTCAAAATTTTTTCAGCCTAGGGGGAATCATCACTTATCAATCATGCAAGCAATCTGTGCAACATCAATCAAAATCTAACAAACTTGCCAACTAAAAACTCAACACACAAATGCTCCTGAGCTTCTCAAATTATTCAGGAGCTTTATTCAAAGAAAAAAGAAAAACTACAACTAGTTCCCTCCCCCACACTTAAAACAGGCATTGTCCTCAATGAACAACAAAATTATACAATCAGAGTGAGGGAAAGGAAAAGAAACTCCCTGATCAAGCATCAGTGTAGGTTGGAGCATCCAAAGATAGCTCCTCAACATTAGCATCCGCAGGGTCAGCAGCATCCACACCATGGAACGGCTTCAACCTTTGCCCGTTAACCTTGAAAGTCTTTTGTGTACCTGTACTTTGAATTTCCACTGCACCATAAGGAAACACATTAGTCACAACAAAAGGGCCATCCCATTTAGACCTAAGCTTCCCAGCCATCAATCTCAGGCGGGAATTAAACAATAAGACTTTCTGACCCACAAAAAATTCCTTCCTAACTATCATTCTATCATGAAATTTTTTTGTCTTTTCTTTATAAATCTTGGAGCTCTCATAGGCTTCAAGCCTAAGCTCCTCAAGTTGCTGCAACTGCAGCTTTCTTTCAACACCAGATTTCTTCATGTCCAAGTTGCAACACTTTACGGCCCAATATGCTCTATGCTCAACTTCCACCGGGAGGTGGCATGCCTTGCCAAAAACTAGCCGGAAGGGGGACATCCCTATAGGTGTCTTAAAAGCAGTCCTCTGGGCCCACAGTGCGTCTTCCAGACGGCGGCTCCATTCCCTTCTGTTTGGCTGCACCATCTTCTCTAGGATTTGCTTAATCTCCCTGTTGGATATTTCTGCCTGGCCATTGGTTTGGGGGTGGTAAGCAGTAGACACTTGACCGCGCTGTCGCCACACGCCAAAAAGAACGAGCGATTATAAAATAATGCAGTGTAGTGCGACAACTCGGATCGTCTCTCAAGGACTCTTTAGTTGTTGTTATTATTAACAGAAAATTAGTAAAAGTTAGAAATGGGGGTTTTGAGATTAAAACTAAATTAACAAAACAAATCAAAAACAGAGAAAAGAAGCAAAGCAGTTTAAGAAATTAGCAAATAAACAAAAGCGATTAACCTACTGTTCTCAGTTTCCCACTATCATTGGTTCATGCAAATCCTAAGCAGATATTAATCCCCTCCCGGTTGTAGCAACAATTAACAAACGAAAACCGCGACTACAGATGTATGTTCCTATTCCCGAAATAACAAACGGGGTTAAGCTCTCATGAACAAACGAACATGAATGAACACACGCAAAATAACAAACGCGATTATATATAGGAACATTACATCACCGAAATGAAACAATACAACACTATACATTCCTGAAATAACAAACAGAAACATATAGCATTGCATTGAAAAGAGAAAAACATACAAAACAGGAATACAAGAACCTCAAGTGTAAATGGAAACCAATCCCAGTAGATTAATCTAGGAGACTAACTCTCCATTACAGAAATAAAAATAAAAGAAAAGGAAGGAAAATAAACTACTATTACTGGCTATCAAAGACTAGCCAAAACTGGCTAACTCTGACTTGCCCACACTATGACTAACTATTTATACAAATTCTCTCAACATCTGAATACTCCTTTAATTCACTTCAACCTCTGCCTCTTAGCTTTCCAA
Organism: Sophora flavescens; assembly: GCA_030762895.1. Taxonomy (NCBI): domain Eukaryota; kingdom Viridiplantae; phylum Streptophyta; class Magnoliopsida; order Fabales; family Fabaceae; genus Sophora; species Sophora flavescens. The sequence goes on along the minus strand of CM061069.1, from coordinate 146,906,058 downwards.
AGCCACTTAATTTGCTTAATTATGAATTAAGATGAGAGAGTTATGTCCACATTCAATTCATAGGGCAGCTGAAACGTCTCTGTCTTCACATGGATTGGAGCCCCTCAAAACGTCTCTGTTTGGAATAATGGTCTTCATGAGAGTTAAAGCTCTTTGTTTGATCTTTCATTTGCCACCGGTTTCACTTCCAACCGACATCTACAGCCCAAGTTATGGCCCAATCTTCATGACTAGTTCAGGTTCCAGTGACAGCAATTATGTTCTAACTTCAAGGCCCAATGTGACCCACTATACATCCAATTAAGCGTCTGAGTTCTTCATGAAAGTTGTTTGGATTCCTTTTAGCTTTCCCTCAGTTCTGCCTTCAAATAGGCTTTTGGTTTCTCTCTTGTCACGGCCGTGATGGCCATCACGGCCAGGTCGTGATCGCTTCTGCCAAGGGTGTCCTTTCACATTCTGGTCCGTTACGGCCGTGATGCTTATCACGGGCAGGCCGTGATCCTTTCTGACTTTCATAATCTTCTCATCACGGCCGTGACCACTGTCACGGCCTGGGCGTGATAGCCTCTGCTTCAGATACACTTCCTTCTTTGCTCTTTTTATTATCCTGCAAACAAGAAAAAAATAGTAAATACTTTATTCAACTCTAAAACAACTAAATTAACATAAAAACACTTTACAGACTCAAAATGCTGCTTAAAGACAATCAAGTCTAATTTGGGTGAAAATGATATGAAATTGGCACAAAGCCAAGGTCTTTACTAGTTATAAAACCAGTCAAACAGAGGCTCATCAAAATACCCCAAACTTAAACTTTGCTTGTCCCCAAGCAAACTAAAACTTAAAAACTCAAAAAGACTCAAGACCTGGCAAGCTCAAAAGATTCAATCAACTTTCCACAGATTTCAAGCAATTTACCAAAATATTTTCAATGTTCCCCCCTTCCAAACAAAGCAATCCCCACATTCATTCATTCCAAACAATTGAGAATTTTTCATCATTCAAACACTCATTAATCTAAGCAGGGGATCTAAGTTACACATAAAAGGGAGATCACCAAGTTCAAACAACTGCCTTCCTCACAAGGGAAATTTGTGTTCACTCAATCACTCAGTTTGTGTCAGTCTATTAACATTGCACTCAATTTCACTTTTAAGAAGCACTTCCCATAAATTTGATTTTCATCTCTAAATGATTCCCACAGAAAACATGCAAGCAACATCAAAAGGTCTTTTATGGGTTGTAATGGGGCCTGGCTAAGGGTAGGATATACAAAGGAACTAGGCTGAAGACCCTAGGAACTAAGAGAGCATGAACATTATTTACACTTTGAAATTCACTCAAGTTCCTTTCTCATTCATCTTTTTGCCTTGGGTGACTACAACCTTTTTATTTCTTTTTGGCATTTTTGCACTTTTATTTTTTTTCTCTTTTTCTTTTCTCTTTTTTTTTTCTATTTTTTTTTTTATTTTTTTTTACACTTTTCTTTTTTTCTTTTTCCTAATCCCAAACAACACATTGCACCTTGCAGCCACCCCAAACTTTAGTTTCTTGCACCCATTCTAAGATTACATGCTCTCATAATCCTAAGATCGGGCTAACATGGTTTTCCAGATTTTTGGGCTTATAACATTAGGTTATCAAGAATTAACAGTCTAATCAGGCTCAAAGGGGCTAACTAGGGAACATGCATTAGGAATTGGTTATTTTAGGCTAAGTAGCTATTTACAAAGAAAATGCCTAAATCATATGAAGCAAACACATAATCATGCAAATCAAAAAGAGATTCAAGCAAATTCAGGAAAGTGCAACTTAAAAAGTGATTTTCACACAGTTTAAAACATGTTGGAGGCTCAAAACCTCACCTGGACATTTTTTTGCAAATTATTTGAAAGAGATTCTATCCCTAGTGTGTGCTTCCTATCACCCCAAACTTATCATAAATCATGCCATCATAACAAAATCTCAAAGTTCAGTTTTTAATCACATGGGGATCATATTTTCAAAAAAATTTCAAGTCCTAGGGGGAAAACAGTCAACACTATCATGCAATCCATCTATGCAAAAATCAATAAAATCCAATAAACTTGCCAACACAAGACACAAACACAACTCCTGAGCTTCTCAAATTATTCAGGAGCTTTTATTAAAAATGAAACAGAAATAAAGCAAGAAGAAGAAAATTAAAAGAGATAAGGGTTAAGAAAACTCATTAAAGGGCGGTTCCACCAGGATCCCATTGCTTGTAGCATAAGGCCCACGTGATGGCCAAAGGACTGAAATTCATTCCAACCCTCCCTAACTTGCAGCTTTGATGCGGAGGTGAGCACTTGACAATTACAGTGACCTCGCCCAGTGCGGCGGACTTCTCACTACCTCTCGGGTCACAGATGACCTCCTTCTCAATAAAGTCTCCCCAATAGAAGTGGGGCTCAACCTCTTGGACTTGCCATGGTGCAAAATCCAAGGGCTTAAACTCCATCACTGGTTCCTCAGGGGGAAGTGGTAAACAGTTAGAAACGGTTACCGGTGTTGCTTCAACTTCTGCAATGTCTTCATCCACTGCACTATCAAATTTTTCACCTGCTATACATGCAGAAATTTCAGCACACACCAAACAAAGGTTAGAGTTAGTACATATATTACAAGAAAATGAATCAGAAAAATCTACAATGTCTGGAAATTCAGCAATTAGTTCATCCACCCCATTACTCTCAACACGTGCATCTAAGACCAAAGAGTCTTCTTTATCCTCAAGCACGGTGGAGCAAATGTTCTCTTGATCCTCCTGATCCATATGGATGCTTTGCTTAACATACCTTTCAAAATAGCAATCTACACACAAAGCATTGCCATCGCAATAACAATCATCAGGGGATTCAACACACAATTCAGTAACAGAAGTATCAGTATCAGACTCATCCTCAGAGGTACTTTCAAGAATAAATTGTGCCTCTGTAGGTTCTTCAATAGGCTGTGGAGCTAGCATCGCAACTGAGTTGGTGGTAACTTGATCAATTAGAGCCCACAACTTTTGAGATTCAGCTTGGTCCCTCTGTTGGGCTTCACGATTACTTGCCTCCATTGCCTCCATCCTCTGTTGAAATTCAAGATTGTATGCCATCCGTTGATTGTTCTCTTCCATTTGTTGTAGCATTGAAGCAATCTCATCCAAGGTGCTCTGTGAAGGTTCGGAAAGTGCAGAGGTGGTCACTTGGCTAGGATAGTATGGTGGTGGCTCACTAAAATTAGGATAATACATGCAAGGTGGTTCATAATAAACATTAGGCAAATATCCATACATGTAATTATCCATGGCAATCAAACAACCAGACAAGCAGACAAAACTAACTAGAAAAGAATTTTTTTTTTTTTTAAATGTAACTTTCTGCTAATAACAACAAACAAGAGTCCCCGGCAACGGCGCCAATTTTTGACCGCGCTGTCGCCACACGCCAAAAAGAACGAGCGATTATAAAATAATGCAGTATAGTGCGACAACTCGGATCGTCTCTCAAGGACTCTTTAGTTGTTGTTATTATTAACAGAAAATTAGTAAAAGTTAGAAATGGGGGTTTTGAGATTAAAACTAAATTAACAAAACAAATCAAAAACAGAGAAAAGAAGCAAAGCAGTTTAAGAAATTAGCAAATAAACAAAAGCGATTAACCTCATCGTTCTCGCTTTCCCACTATCATTGGTTCATGCAAATCCTAAGCAGATATTAATCCCCTCCCGGTTGTAGCAACAATTAACAAACGAAAACCGCGACTACAGATGTATGTTCCTATTCCCGAAATAACAAACGGGGTTAAGCTCTCATGAACAAACGAACATGAATGAACACACGCGAAATAACAAACGCGATTATATATAGGAACATTACATCACCGAAATGAAACAATACAACACTATACATTCCTGAAATAACAAACAGAAACATATAGCATTGCATTGAAAAGAGAAAAACATACAAAACAGGAATACAAGAACCTCAAGTGTAAATGGAAACCAATCCCAGTAGATTAATCTAGGAGACTAACTCTCCATTACAGAAATAAAAATAAAAGAAAAGGAAGGAAAATAAACTACTATTACTGGCTATCAAAGACTAGCCAAAACTGGCTAACTCTAACTTGCCCACACTATGACTAACTATTTATACAAATTCTCTCAACATCTGAATACTCCTTTAATTCACTTCAACCTCTGCCTCTTAGCTTTCCAAAGCCACTTAATTTGCTTAATTATGAATTAAGATGAGAGAGTTATGTCCACATTCAATTCATAGGGCAGCTGAAACGTCTCTGTCTTCATATGGATTGGAGCCCCTCAAAACGTCTCTGTTTGGAATAATGGTCTTCATGAGAGTTAAAGCTCTTTGTTTGATCTTTCATTTGCCACCGGTTTCACTTCCAACCGACATCTACAGCCCAATTTATGGCCCAATCTTCATGACTAGTTCAGGTTCCAGTGACAGCAATTATGTTCTAACTTCAAGGCCCAATGTGACCCACTATACATCCAATTAAGCGTCTGAGTTCTTCATGAAAGTTGTTTGGATTCCTTTTAGCTTTCCCTCAGTTCTGCCTTCAAATAGGCTTTTGGTTTCTCTCTTGTCACGGCCGTGATGGCCATCACGGCCAGGTCGTGATCGCTTCTGCCAAGGGTGTCCTTTCACATTCTGGTCCGTTACGGCCGTGATGCTTATCACGGGCAGGCCGTGATCCTTTCTGACTTTCATAATCTTCTCATCACGGCCGTGACCACTGTCACGGCCTGGGCGTGATAGCCTCTGCTTCAGATACACTTCCTTCTTTGCTCTTTTTATTATCCTGCAAACAAGAAAAAAAATAGTAAATACTTTATTCAACTCTAAAACAACTAAATTAACATAAAAACACTTTACAGACTCAAAATGCTGCTTAAAGACAATCAAGTCTAATTTGGGTGAAAATGATATGAAATTGGCACAAAGCCAAGGTCTTTACTAGTTATAAAACCAGTCAAACAGAGGCTCATCAACACTCTATGTACAACCCCATATTTTCTGAGTAAGGCCTCCAAGGTTCTGTTGCAAAAATGTGTGCCCTGGTCACTGATGATGGCCTTGGGTATGCCAAACCTGCAAAAGATGTTGGACCTAACAAATTTTGAAACAATCTGAGCATCGTTAGTCCTAGTGGGGATTGCTTCCACCCACTTTGAAACATAATCTACAGCCAACAAAATATATACAAAACCAAAAGAAGGAGGGAAGGGACCCATGAAGTCCATCCCCCACACATCAAAGACCTCACAATAAAGCATTGGTCTTTGGGGCATCTCACTCCTACGAGTGATTGCCGGGCCTGTTATTTGACATTCTTTACAACTCTTATATACCTCATATGAATCCCTAAAAAGTGTGGGCCAGTAGAATCCGGAGTCCAGGACTTTTCTTGCTGTCCTTTGAGGTCCAAAGTGTCCTCCAACTGGAGATGCATGTGAGAAATGCAGGATGGACTCTGTCTCATGCTCGGGTACACACCTCCGAATGACTTGGTCACTGCAAAACTTCCACAGATAGGGTCATCCCACACATAATACTTTGCATCGCTCTTCAGCTTATGGAACTTCTGTCTACTTGTACCTGCAGGAAAACAACACCAGCAACTAGAAAATTTACAATGTCAGCAAACCAGGGGTTACCCCATACATATGTAACAATCTCTCATCGGGAAATCATCTTGGATGGGAAATGTATCCTCATCCCTTGCTATCCTACTCAAATGATCTCGCTACCAGATTTTCAGCTCCACTTTTATCCTTTATCTCCACATTGAATTCTCGAAGCAAAAGCATCCACCGATCGCCTTGGCTTAGCTTCGGCTTCTTCAAAGAGTATTTCAAAGCTGCATGGTCGAGAAAAACAGCTTACCCTAGAACCTAGCAAATAAGACCTAAACTTGTCAAGTGCAAATACAATAGCTAGCAGCTCTTTCTCGGTGGTGGTGTAATTTGCACGTGCGGCATCTAGGGTCCTAGAAGCATAGTGAATTACATGGGCAACCTTGCCCACCCTTTGTGCCGAAACCCCCCACAAAGAAAATTTGAGGCATCACACATCAGTTCAAAAGGTAGTGTCCAGTCCTGGGGCTGGATTACGAGGGTAGAAGTCAACGCCTTCTTCAAATGGTCAAATGACTTTTTGCACTTTTCATCAAACCGAACAGGGCATCATTTTTCAGCAGATTTGACAAAGGTAGTGCTATCTTGTTGAAGTCCTTTATAAAGCGCTCGTAGAAACCTGCATGTCCAAGAAAGGAACGTATCTCGCGTACGCAAGATGGGTAAGGCAATGAAGCAATTACATTTATTTTTGCAGGATCCACAGAAATACCCTCTTTGGAAATTACATGACCCAATACTATCCCTTGTTCTACCATGAAATGACATTTCTCATAATTCAGAACCAAATCAGTATCAATGCATCTCTGAAGAACTAGATCTAGACTATGCAAACAAGCATCAAAAGAGGAGCCATACACAGTAAAATCATCCATAAACACCTCTATGCAATTTTCAATAAAATCAGAGAAAATACTAAGCATGCATCGTTGAAAGGTGCCAGGAGCATTACAAAGGCCAAAAGGCATCCTCCTATAAGCAAACGTACCGAAGGGGCACGTGAAGGTGGTCTTTTCCTGATCCTCAGGGGCAATATGAATCTGGAAATACCCGGAAAAGCCATCTAGAAAACAATAATGGGACTGACCAGCCAGCCGATCTAGCATCTGATCTATGAACGGCAAAGGAAAATGATCCTTTCGGGTGGCCTGGTTTAGCTTCCTATAGTCTATACAAACTCTCTAGCTATTCTGGACTCTAGTAGGCACAAGTTCATTATTTTCATTCCTAACTACTATCAAACCAGATTTCTTTGGTACAACTTGAATCGGACTTACCCAAGAACTATCAGAAATGGGATAAATAATACCTGCCTGTAGAAGCTTGGTCACCTCTTTATTTACCACATCCAGAATCAGTGGGTTAAGTCGCCTTTGGGCCTGTCTGACTGGCTTAGCCCCATCCTCCAGTAAAATTCTGTGCATGCATCTGGAGGGGCTAATTCCTGGAATATCGGCCAATGTCCACCCAATGGCCTTCTTGTTCTTCCTCAGAACTTCTAAAAGCTTGTCTTCCTGATCAGAGTTGAGGCTGGAGGAAATGATGACTGGCAATGTTGCATCCCTCCCCAAGTAGGCATACTTTAAGTTCTCAGGAAGTGGTTTGAGTTCCAAAGGAGGCGGCTGCTCAACAGATGGAGCATTGGGAGCAGCCAAAGGGTCAAGGACTTTTGCTGAGTAAACAGCTTCACTCTCATTATCACTTTCACTATCATCCTCACCCTGCAATGTTAAATCCAAAAACTCAGAACAAACAGAACATGGGTTAGTGTTAGTGCAGTTAGTACAAGTATATACATCATCAAAACCAGAAATAACAGGAAAATCAGAAATAAGGTCATCATGAGTGTCCTCAATGAGTTCAGACAGCAACTCTAAGTGGAATACAGAGTGCTCTCTACTGGGTGCTTCATAGCATCAAAAATCTTGAATTTGGCCACGATACCACCAAACTCCATCGACATCGTCCCATCATAAACATCAATCTTGGTCTTGGATGTCATCATGAATGGTCTCCCAAAGATTATGGGTGATCTCTTTGGATCGAGTCTCTCCGCCCATATCTAGGATATAGAAGTCTGCAGGGAATATCAAATCATCAACTTGCACTAGGACATCCTCTACCATCCCCATGGGTCGGGCACTCGGTCCCGTTAGCCAATCGGATGGTAAGACACTGTGTACCGCAATGGCCCCGCATCAAGATTATTAAAGATGGAGGTAGGCATGACATTGATTGATGCTCCCAAGTCCAAGCATGCAGTTCTCAAACTTCTTGTCCCCAATAGTGCATCGGCTAGTGAACCTGCCTGGATCCTAGCACTTCTGTGGTATTGATTGAGTAGCGCCTATAGAAGCAACTCACTCAATCATAGACTGGATAACCGCTCACACATTCATTCCCAAGTCAACCCTCTCATTAGTCTTCATCTTCCTCTTGTTAGTGCATAGGTCCTTCGGAAATTTAGCATATCCGGGTACTTGCTTGATCACATCCAACAAGTGGGATGTTAACAACTACTTTTCTCAAAACATCAAGAATCTCCTTCTCTTTATTCTCACTACCCATCTTCAAATTTTTCTGAATTCTGTGTGGGAATGGAATGGGTGGTCTATATACTCTCTCGCTTCAACTTCAACCACCGCTCGAGAGTAGCCTCATCAGTAGGCTCAGGAGTAGCCTTAACAATTTCTTCATCCTTTCCAGAAGTGGCCTCAACAACCTTTCCAGATCTCAGAGAGATGACACTCACATTAGGGTTGGAGGCATTAGGATTTATCACTGGCTGTGCAGGCAGTTGGTTTGTCCCTTGACCTTGTTGTATGCTATTCATGGATGTGGCCAACTGTCCAATCTGAGTCCTCAAATCTTGAATACTAGCATCTGTCCTCTGCTGAAACTGTACACTAGATGCAGCCATTTGCTTTACCAAGTCTTCTAATGATGGTCCAGAAGATGCAGAAGTAGTCACTGGAGGATGATTCTGAGGTGCCATCGGCTGTTGTTGTTGGGAAGAATTCCCATACCGCAGATTAGGGTGATTTCTCCAGCTAGGATGGTACCTATTAGTAGAGAGGTCTGGAATGCTGTACCGATTCTGACTGCCTCCTTGATTATAGGGGTTCACTGCATAAGCCTGAGGTACTTCACTGACAAACTCTTCTCTCTGGATTGGGCATGGATCAAAAGGATGCTCAGGTGCATTGCACATGCTACATAACTTTGCCGGCTGAACCTTGTCTATTGCCAATTGTCTCACAAAGGAGGTCAGCTCATCCAATCTATTCTCAAGGGCGGCCTGGTTAGAAGATGAACTATGAATCTCATGCACGCCTCTTGGCTCAACTGAATTTCTTCTTGTAGAGAACTGTTGGGAATTCAACGACATATTCTCAATAAGTTGCTTAGCAGCAGCTGGGGTCTTATCAACTAATGCTCCCCCACTAGCGGCATCCAACAGATTCCTATCCATAGGCAACAATCCTTCATAAAAGTATTGGACCAGGAGTTGTTCAGAAATTTGATGCTGGGGGCAGCTAGAGACCAAGTGTTTGAACCTTTCCCAGTATTCAGCTAGTGACTCGTTCCCTTGCCTTATGCCACATATCTCTTTCCTTATTGAAGCAGCTCTTGAAGCAGGAAAATACCTTTCTAGAAACACCCTCTTCAAATCATTCCAAGTTGTGATGGAGTTAGGCTCAAGGTACAATAGCCAATCCTTTGCAGCTCCTTGGAGTGAAAATGGAAAAGCCTTCAGCTTGATACTGTCCTCAGTGACTCCCTCTGCTCTCGAGGTTGTGGAGCATACAACTTGGAATTCTTTCAAGTGCTTGTGTGGATCCTCACCTGCAAGACCATTAAACTTGGGCAACAGGTGAATAAAACCAGATTTTAGTTCAAAAGGGGTGTCAGCACCAGGATAAGAAATACATAATCCATTATAGTTGACATCAGGGGCAGCAAGCTGCCTTAATGTCCTCTGGTCTCCCATGTTTTCAAAAGCAGTTTTAAAATTGGAATTACTACTAGTGCTAGCCCGAAATTCTCTACGGAGTGTGTGCAATGTTCTTTCAATTTCCGGGTCAAAATCACACAGTTCAGGGCAATGAGACCTAGTAGCCAGACCAATTCAAAACAGGACAAAAAAATAAAAGAAAGAAAAGAAAATAAAATAAAAACAAGCTGAGAAAAATAACAACTCAGAGTCCCCGGCAACGGCGCCAATTTTTGGTCGCGCTGTCGCGCACGCGCCAAAAAGGACGAGCGGGTTTAAAAGTGTAGTATAGTGCGACAACTCGAATGTCGTCTCTAAGGACTCTGAGAATATTATCTTTCACAAAAAAATTCAGTTTTGGGGGGGTTTGGATTGGATTGCAATTAAGAAACAAACAAAACAGAGCAATCGAAACTAAGGCGGTTTGAAAAGGGATTGTCAATTATCAAACAACGATTAATCTCCATCGTCAAGAATTCCCAACTATCCCTGGTTAATGTAATCCCAAGCCCTAAGCAGATTCTTATCCCTTCCCGGTTGTAATAGTAATTTACAAGCGAAACTACTACCACAGATACATGTCCCTATTCCCGAATTAAGCAAACGGGATTAAGCCCTTCGTGAACTAAGCGAACACGAAATGTACACACGCAAATTAAGCAGATGCGATTAATTATAGGAACATGATATCACCAGAGATAAATCAATACAATACAGTATACTCCTGAATTAAGCAAACAGAAATACAAAGTATGGTATTGAAAAGGGAAAAACAATTAAAATAGGGATTACATAACCTCAAGTATATAGGATCCTCAAACAGTAGATTAATCCTATGACTTAGTGCTCCATGGCAATAACGAAATCACAAAGAAAATGTATATTCGAAAGTTGGAGAAGCAAAAGTCTCTACAAAATATTCAGAACAGGCTTTTATACAAATTCAGAATTCAGAGGGCTCGCGAGGCAAGCAAACATTCGCGAGGCGAATTTCATGAACTGTTAGCAACCCTTGGCATTCTCGCGAGGCGAAGTGACTCTCGCGAGGCGAGAATATGAAGAGTTTCCTCCTTACGCCCGTGATGGCCATCAGGGCCTAACCGTGATGCTCTCTGACTTTCAGATCCGCGTGGCGAAGGGATGCTCGCGAGGCGAGACTCTTCAGCTTCAAAACTGCCACGGCCATGACCTTCAACACGGGCAAGCCGTGATCGTCTCTGACTTTTTCAGGTTTGGAAGACTCGCGGGGCGAGACCTTCTTCGCGAGGCGACCCAGAGACTTAGCAATTTCTTGGAACAGTCAGGCTTCGGGGTCGCGTGGCGAGCGAATCCTTTGCGGGGCGAATCCCCTGTTCTTTATTTTCTCAACTTCTACTTAACCTGAAAACAAGGAAGTAAGCATAAGTGTATTATTTTGACTTAAAACTTGCTAAATTAACTTAAAACTACTCTAGAGACTCGAAACCTTGCTTGAGGACAATCTAATCTAATTTGGGTGAAAATACGATATAATTTGCACAAAACCCTGGTCATACTAGCTATAAAACTAGATGAACCAGAGGCTTATCAGCGATGATTGCCTGTTTGACTGGTTGATGTGAACTTGATACTTGGTATATGATATCATGACTGTGGTAATTATTTTAGAAGTGTTTATACTTATTATTATTATTATTATTACTACTACTACTACTGTGATGATTATTATTATTATTATTATTATTATTATTATTATTATTATTGTCATTATTATCATTATTATTATTATCATTATTATTATTATTATTGTTATTAACATTATTATTGTGATTATTATTATTATTACTATTATTATTATATTTCGGTATTTATTATTCGTAAATGATATTATGCTATGAGGATATATGATGATGATTTTGGATAACATGATGATGATTATGATGATAGGATGAGTGTAATGATTGTGCTTAGAGGATTGAGTAAATCATAAGTTATGTTGAGACATGAGGATGTATTTGGGGATTGCATACGATATGTGATAGCAGTGCCCAACCGAGATAATTATCGTGAGATAAGGTTGAGATTAATGAGATGAGATTATTTTGAGGTTATCTATGAGATTAGGATGAGCGGTTAAGGCACTAGGGGGTGACCTGAAACATGGTCTGTGATATGAGGGGCCTGAAACATGGTCGAGTGGGGTCTATGCCTCGGAGGGAAAATTACCGGGGATAGGCTAACGACGGACCGTCCAGAGATGATTTCATTTTAGTCGCAGCTATAGTTCATGCATTGCATGAGCATCCTGGATTGTGGTCCAGAGGTGTGCACCGGGTTGTGTAGCAATAGTGCCATTGCTTTGCATGGGCACCCTCCCTCCGCGGACGAGGGTGTGCACCGGGGACTCTGGGACGTGTCGATTATATTGTTGTGATGTCCGGATATGACCGATACCTGAGGAGATTATTCATACAGCATTTGCATTGCATCATGATGGAGGGTAGAGGAAAGATCCTAGATGTGGATTGAGGGTGATGGTGTTACATATATTTATACTTGGGAGACGGATGTTCAGTGTGCCGTTATGTAATTAAATGTTGCCAAACCCTTTCCACGTTTGATGTTATATGGTTTCTTATCCCTGTCTTCTCTATATTGCATATGTTTCTTTTTGTGATCGTGATGAGAAGATCCTACGGGGGTGCCAGCTATGGAGGAACTTGATGGGACCTCGTATGAGCCTGATGTTGGAGGACGAGCAGTGGATCCTCATAGTTGAGTATAGAGTCTATGGCCAACACGTCTTGTCTCTTTAGGATGTTGTTTTTATTTTCTGTTTGATTATCAGCTTGTACATTTTGGGATCCGATTGATGGGATTCCCTATACTGTACTGTATCAGGACTTGAGGTGTATATGTTATGTATGTATATATGTTGTGTATATCTTAAGTTTTAAATTTTCCGTTGTTTTAATATACTCGCTTAACGACAATAACGAAATTAGGTATTAATGTTTTGGGTTTTCTTTAATGGGACATCGGGGCATCTCATTTAGTGGTATCAAAGCAGTTCGGTTCTGAAACGGACTGGGAGCACTATGATTAGGGTGAACTGGCCATTTAGTTGAATCCATGTCGGATAACAACTATGCTTAGAAGTTGGATAGTGAGTCTGATGCGACATCTCTATGGCATGTAGTATTTATATTCCAGTTTTATGTAGTATTATATGTCATATTGATGTGGGCTAATGATTTCTTTTAACAGGATCATGGCTCGAGGCCGAGGTCGAGGACGTGGTAGACGTAGTGGTGGTAGAGCGATGGGGGGTGTAGAGGATAAGCCCCTTCAGCCAGAGGCAGGGATTGGAAGTGGAGAAGAGTTTGCCAAGACTCTTCGGACTATCTGCTAGTTAGCATCCGTTCTGTTGTAGTAGGCACAGCAGAATACTCAGGATACAGAGAGAGGCAGAGTTACAGGAATGGCATGATAGGAGGAGAGTCGCCGATGCTTCCCCAAAGTAGTTCAATGTTTATCCACAGCAAATCAAGAAAAAGGTAGTACATATTTAAAGAAAGAAATAAGGTGTATGAAGGGGAATTTTGCAATTAACAATGTCTTTATTCAAGATATAATACAAGATTCAAATGTCTTAGATGACACACTATTTGTTGCTTATGCGGATAGCTTCAAAAGGAAGAAGAAAATTAAATTTCACTAGAATAGAAATATGGGAAGAAAAACATATTTTACAACTAAATGGAGTCAGAAAAGAAAGGAAAGCATTCTTGCATATCAGATTTGGATACACAGGTAATCTCCAAAATCGACACTTTGAGATATATATTCCAATTCTAAATGTGGAAAAAAAACACCTATACCAGATTGCTTGGCATCAGCATTATCTGTTGGATGCCCTGCAACTTCTTGTTGGGACCTTCCAGAGGTAGCCCGTTTGGAAGTTTCAGTAACATCCTTTTCTATAACTTCCTTTTCCGCTCTTCTTTCACCTTCCTGCTCTGCTCTTTTTCAGCTTCCATTGCTTGCTTTTCTCTCGCCTTCAATGCAGCTTGTTTTGCTTCCTCGGCTCTAAATTTAGCCTGCACCCACAAAATTGAAAATTAATAAATGAATGGGCATTTGTGCTGAAGCTTCTATAAAGAAAATTGGCAAGAAAAATATCTGTTTCAACCAACATAACCTGTATAGTGTTGGATACGTGAATTTCAGGGAGAATATTACAATTAGAAACAAGTAATGGGCTACTATCGGGTCAAGGGGATAAGCACAATCCAAATGAATGCAATGATAAATTTGTTTGTGGCAGTTTAGGACTACAAAACATTGTTGTACCAAAAAATAAATAAATAAAATAGAAAGAGTAATCCACTAATCTTTTCAAGAAAAATATGGATTTGTAATCGTAAACAGGTGATAACTAACCTCATCAAGCTTTAGCAGCTTCAACTTGAAAAGAAATGTGAAATTAATAGGAACTGATTTTTTTGATAGTATTAACACTGAGATGGTAGGAGTGATGATGGAGCAATGCCCCTCTTAACAGTGATAGTGGAAAACTAGTAAACAGAGACAGGTATAAGATAAACAGAAAAGGAGAAATATGAGAGCAAGAATGTTCTCTGCCAACGGCCTAAGCCAACCCAGATCCTTCCCCTACAATTTCCGTGCCATCCCCATGTTACACCCCCACCCCATATTATTGATATCTCCCCTAATGATTCCAGCATCTTCTCCTCCAATCCCCACCCGCCACGTGGCTGTTCCGTCAGACCCCTCTTCTAACTCTCTTCCCATTCTATCCTTAATCCCCCCACCTCTCTTCCTTCTCTTATATGTCCAAATAGCTGGCCCAACTATAGGAGGGCCATCAGAAATCATATATGTATAATATCTTGCCAAATAACATAATCAGCTAAAAGATACCTCAGCTTCTGCTTTAGCCTTTTCTTGCTGCTGCTTTTCCTCTTGCAGAGCAATCTTTCTCTTGGCCTCTTCATAAGCTGCATCACTTCTTAATTTCCTTTTTCTATTTGTGATCTGAGTTCACGGTCCTGTTGAACAGCTGTCAAGTGATTATCAAGTGCTTCTGCACTGCAAAAATTGGGAGATGTCAAACATCAGTTTATTCATTTTCAACTAGACTAAAAAAACAATTATTTAACGAAATGAGAATAGAAGAAAAAGAGTAAATGATTTTTTCTTGGGTAGACGAGGTAGAGGACTATTAGAAACATACTATTCGTGCCAAATTTTAGTTAAAAATGGAAAATAGAATCAATATCAAAGCACAATCAAGTTCAGTATTATTCATAAAAATGAACTCATCAAATGAAAGCAGATTCCCCAGCCTTAACTAAGGTACATATTGTAAAACAATGAACACTCAAAAACTTCTCCCGTTTCCCCCTTCTTATGGCATATATGTGATTATTTGTCTTTCTCCCATAGGCAAACTAAACATATATCCTTTCACAAGTAATTTTTTAAGAGCACTATGAAAACATACATTGCCCCCGCATCCCCCCCCCCCCCCCCCCCCCAAACAAATAGAAGAAACTATAATATTAATACGTATTAAATCTCCACAGATGGCATGATGTATTAACAAAATCATTTTGATGCAAATAATCCATAGCTTAAACCTCTCATATAGAAAATCGAGACATTAAAGTCTGAAAATACAAATATGTAGAAGGAAAAAAAATCATATTGCATCGTAAATAAAAGAAAGAGGGGAAGGGGGAGACAGTGCAATCTTACATCCGACGTCGATATTGAGTGTCAAACTTTTTATCCAATTCCTGTCTTGATTCTTTATATTTCTCAACTTGAAGAAGGGCAGAGGTAGAGTTCTGACTTTCATTCACTAGAGTTGTCTCCAACGCTGAGATCTTATTCCTAATTTCATCCTGACAATTCAGAAGAATAGAAACAAGTTTGCTGTATAAATATCAAAGAAACCATGAGTTTATTTTGTAATTTCCTATACATTATGTCATGACCAAGAATGACAAGTAATTCAATTTGTAACTAACAAGTCAAACATGTAAGTGTAACAAGTGCATTGACATCAACATGATCACTCACCTTAACCCTAAGCTGATGTTCATGTGTCAACTCAAATACGGCACCTTCTACCTCTCCCACTTCCTCCATCAAGTAGGGTTGCACTTCAAAAGCAGATACAACGCCGAATCATCACCATCCTAAACACCAAAGGAAGTGCAAATATCACTTGCAAAACAGTGAAACACCCAAGGGGAAAATTTCATACTTAATCAAGAAACAACATGAAGATGATAACATCGACGATCCAAAAAAAAAATGTTTAAATGACATAGGATTCAAAACTGAAGTAAGTAGATAGGAGACATTTCCATCATTGAAAATTTGCCAATAAAGCTAGGATTAAATAAGTAGGCACCTCAGATAAAGTTCATCACAAACAAACCGTTTGCCAACTACTAAACCTTTCTCATCCTCCCCCTCCTCCTCCTCCTCATCGTCATCATCACTCTCCGTATCCTCTATCTCATACTCATCGGCACGCAATATGAAAGGCTTAGCTCTCTCAATTTTTTCATTCTTCCCACTACACAAGCATCAAAAAATTAATATGATTCAATTTCACAACATGTGCATTTCGAATATGCACAAATCAAATAATAATAATAATAATAATAAAAATAATAGTAATAGTAGTAGTAATAATACAAGAAAGTCATAGAATGAAATACCGAGATATGGTTTTATCAAAAGACGAAGGATCAGTGAAAGAAGTAGCGAGCTTTGTCTCCAGAGCATTAAGCTCAGAAATAAGAGCATCAAAGCTCCAATCTGGTTCAGGCTCAACACAAATGCCATCCACTCTTTGTGAACCACCAACCTCTAATTTCACAGCTACCCTACAAATACATCATCATAATCATAACAATAATAATGATAATAAATTCATCTCTCTACATTACATACATAATACTAAGAGAATCAAATTAAGTTAAATTCAAACCATCAAATTGAAGCACATTCATGATAAAAAATCTTACATTGTTCGATACTCGAAACGAAGCTTTAAGAATTGGAGATTTGACCGGTTGATCGATGGCGGTGGCGGTGGTTGGCGTGCAGGCCACGGTGGTGAGGTCCGGAGTTGGTTCGTGATGGAGGCTGGTCCACCGTGTGGGCTATGGTGTTGTTCTGCTATGCAGTGATTTGGACTGGTGGTGTGGCGGGGTTGTCATATAGTGGAAGGGGAATGGTATTTTAGGGGAAAACTTGAAAGGAAAAAAAGGGGAGGTGTGAAAAACGACTCCCTACTATTTAAGTGTCGGTTGGTTGGTGGGGGTTGGAAAGTTAAATCACTCAAAATCATCCAAATCTCTATGTTTCATAACTCCAATTTGGGGGTTTGGGATAAAACTCCCAAACAATAAATAAAGTGGTATACTTTTATCACTTCACCCCACTCCACTCTAAATCACACCATTACTAACCATTACACTACATCCTCTCCAAAACTCCCGAACAGAACCTAAAGTCGGTTATTCATGTTCTGCGAGACTATACTAAGGTTCAAGAATTTTGGTCAAGGCGTATTGATCCAAAGCTCTGGAGTAAATTCTTTAGTTTAGGGTTTCATCCATGGTTGCAATGTAATAAATTTGTGAAAGAATATTTGAAAGAGAGAAAAAGAATTGTTTTTCCTTCTGTTGATTTCATATCTGATGGATACAAGTATATATACACAATGGAAGCTTCAACAAACTACAACAAACTATTAAGATAAAAACTATCTATATCTATCTTAATCCTTTATCTAACAATCAGATTCAAGTTTATGATAACAAACTTGATCCTAGTTTATGATAACAAACTTGATCCTAAACATCAGCCTTGATCCTAAATATCAGCTCAGCATCTGTATCACATTATCCCGCCTCAAGTTGGGAGTACGCATTTTGAACACCCAACTTGGATAGCAACAATTGAAACTACTTTGTGCCAAGTGATTTGGTAAACAAATCGACTGGTTGATGTGCTGTTGGAATGTAAACAACGGAAATGACCCCAGACTGGATATGCTCACGAATGAAATGACAATCCACTTCGATGTGCTTGGTTCGCTCGTGAAAAACTAGGTTGGATGCTAAGTGCATAGCTGACTGGTTATCACAAAAGAGTGTTGTCGGCTCTTCGATCTTAACTTGTAAAGAAGAAAGTAGGCTCCTTACCCATATTATTTCACTAGTAGCATGCGACATAGCTCTATACTCCGCCTCAGTTGATGACTTGGAGATAGTGCTTTGCTTCTTTGTCTTCCATGAAATAGGCACCGATCCGAGCTTCATGAGATGTACAGTTATGGATCTACGAGTTATTGGACATGTTGCCCAATCTGAATCACTATACCCCACAAGAGTAAGATCATTATGTTTCGGTATCCAAATTCCTTGACCTGGAGAGGATTTAATGTACCGAAGGACCCTCATAGCTGCATTCCAATGATCTAATTGTGGTGCTTGCATAAACTGGCTCAAGATATGAACCGAATAAGACAATTCTGGTCTGGTAATAGTTAAATAAATAAGACGACCAACCAACCTTCTATATTGAGTTGGATTCGAATAATGTGCACTGGAAGCTGTGGATAAACGATGATGTTGCTCCATGGGAAATGTGCATGGTTTGCTATCTTGCATACCACACTCATGAAGAATATCAAGTGCATATTTTCGTTGACATAGAAACAGCCCATTCGGACTTGTGGCTAGCTCTAAGCCTAGGAAATACTTCAAGGCTCCCAAATCCTTCATGTGAAAACATGTGTGGAGATATTCCTTGAATTTTGCACATGCTCCTTGGTCATTTCCAGCTATCACAAGATCATCAACATAGACCAGAACTGCTATAAAATTTTGAGGTGAACTGTACGTGAACAAACTGTGGTCCGTTGCACTCTGTTGGAAGCCATAACCAGTCAATGCTTCCGAAAGTTTGGCGTACCAGTTGCGTGATGCTTGTCTTAACCCATAGAGTGACTTATGTAGGCGACACACGAGGCCTTTGTGTTGCGTATCATAACCTGGTGGCAAATCCATGTAGACCTCTTCATGAAGATCTCCATGGAGAAAGGCATTACTTACATCCATTTGGTGTAAAGACCAACCTTTTGGTACTGCCACTGTGAGTAAACATCGAACACTGGTCATTTTAGCGACTGGAGTGAATGTCTCTGTGAAATCCTCTCCTTCCACTTGAGTGTAACCTTTCGCTACGAGTCTTGCCTTGTACTTGTCCACTTCTCCATTGGGTTTATATTTGACACGATAAACCCATCGACATCCCACAAGTTTCTTGCCTTCGGGTAGTGGCTCAAGGGTCCAGGTTCTATTTGTTTCAAGTGCTGCAATTTCTTGTGCCATGGCCTCACGCCATGCAGCATGTTTCACTTCCTGTGAGTAATATTTTGGCTCATCATTTGTAGAGATGGCTGCCATGAAAGCTTGATGAGTAGCAGAAAAATGATTATAATGCACATAGTTTGCAATAGGATAGGACTTACCCGAGGAACATAGTGACTCATGAGATTTGTGTGATGAAGCATCTCTAGCAGAGTGGCAATAATAATCACGTAAATAAGAAGGTGGTTGACGTGTTCGAGTACCTAGAGGAACATCATTGTTGTTGGCTGCAAGTGGCACCTCATTTTCATCAAGTGCGCTGCCAAACATTTCTTGCACCTCCTCATTTTCATTTCCTAAACCTGTAAAATCCGCTTCATCAAGTGACAGTACCTCATGTGACCATTGCATTTATGGTTCCTTATCCATTTCAGCATCTTGGTGCACTTCATTCAAGAACACATTGGTTGTAGCATCTTGCTTTAACCTGTCCTCATAGAAGATTACATCCCTGGACACCAGGAATTCTTTACTCTCTAGGTCATAGACCCTCCATCCTTTTTGTCCTTGAGGATAGCCAATAAAAATGCATTTCCTGGCCCTTGCATCAAATTTATCATGAGTTTTATTCTTCACATAACATAAACAACCCAACACACGCAAATGATTGTATGTGGAAGGCTTGCCAAAGAGCATTTCATGTGGAGTTGTCCCTTTGTTAGCTATGGTTGGAGTTCTGTTGATAAGATGCACTGCTGCCAGCACACATTCTCCCCAAAAGGAGATAGGCAAATTTTCTTGAAATCGAAGTGCTCTAGCCTCATTAAGGATGTGTCTATGCTTCCTTTCCACTCTACCATTCTGCTCCGGAGTTCCCACACATGAGGTTTCATGTAATATCCCTTCTTTGTGAAAAAATGTTTGGACTGTGTTGTTAGTGAATTCTGTTCCATTGTCACTACGTACAACCTACACCTTTGCATTAAATTGTGTTTGAACCATTGAGCAAAAATTCATCAAAATACGTGGCACATTAGATTTTTCTTTTAGGAGATATACCCAAACTGCTCGAGTATAATCATCCACTATAGTGATAAAATAAGATGCCCCATTATGAGTCACAGTTCCATATTTACCCTAAAGATCACAATGTATTAACTGAAAAGCAAATTCTACTTTATTATTGCTCAAAGGAAAAGGTTGTCTACATTGTTTGGAACGATGACAAATGTCACAACACTCGACTTTATTCTTATCAAAATGAAAACTCAAAAAACTAGATAACTTAAGCAAATTCTGACTTGAAGGATGTCCCATTCTTGCATGCCACAAGGTGGTTTCATTCACTGTGTTAGCTGCCAGAGATGATCCTTGCATTGCCACTCTTCTAAGGATGTAAACTCCATCACACAAGTCACTCGAGCCAATCATGCTCCTCGTTTGTTGGTCCTGTATCATGCAACTATGAGAGGAATAAGTAACAATGAAATTTAAATCATAAGTCAACTTGTTAATAGAAATTA